>JAGDQP010019986.1:0-34009 GCA_022664845.1 Lepisma saccharinum | reverse complement strand
TATATATGTCTTGTGGGGTACAGCTCTTTATGAATAATCAAAAAACCAGTAAATAGTTTCTCGATAGCGCTCATATAAGGCGAGATTTGAATTTTTGAAAATAAAAAAAACTTCGAGATCTACCTTAACCTGTAGGCCTACCTAAAGGGATTTTTTAATATTCTCAAATGCTACTGGTAATAAACCAAAAATCGTAGAAATCTGAGAAGGCGAGGTAGAAATTTGTTAAAAATTGTGTTGATTTCACATGGAATGGTCGATTGGTATCGCTTATAATAAAAAACATACGGCTTTGTTCATTCTATGTATCCATTCGATATTTTTAATCCGTCAGAAATATCGAAATAATATTTAATACCGAAAAGCATATGTGTCCGCTTAAATGCTGACGTGTGATAGCCCTAATAATAATACAAATGCAAGAAATTTCAAGTGGAATTGAAATAATGTAGAATTAGTTTTCATATAGGCTCATATGCTCATTAATTAAAAATATTGAATTTCTTCCACGTATAAAAGAAATTGCCAGGTATTCTAAGAACAGCGCTTTCTACAGTAGAAAGCGTAGGTCAAGACATCAATTAGTGACTTGTATATTAAATTACAAGTCAAACAATTTGAAATTGAATTCCGCGTAAAGATACGTTAATGAATTCCGAGTATCTTGTTGTTAAAACACGAACAATGATCTCTGTTTGCCGGCCGGGTGGCCGAGCGGTCTGAAGCGGTAGGCCATCGGCTCGAAGGGGGTTCGAGTCCTGGCAGTGGCATGGGTGTGGATTTTAACAGCTAAAGGCGAATCGTAACGGACCGAAGTCCAAAGTTACTAGACTGGCCCATATAAAAATAAAGTTTACCAAAGGTTATGATCTCTCCTTAATTCTATAAAATGTATCTCTAATAATTGGATTAATTCCAGAAACTCTGGTAACTTCTTGCATAGTCTTATTCCCCCTTTATTGTTATTTACAACCAACTGGGAAGTAGGTATGGAAGCCACAAGTTTGAATTGGATATATTTATGAACTTTTGTCATCTTTGGCTCAGGCCGGTATAGATTAGGGTACAGGATGAGCAAAGTATCCGCCAGGGTTTTTCTAAATGTTATCCCGATATTTCTCTGGTGAAACTGAGAGAAATCCTAAAGAACCTCTGTCAGTCTTATCAGGAAACCTCTGTCTGGAAACCCACTTACTTACCCATTGAGGATCTGAAGTCGACTACATTGTGGTCTGTATTATGAGGGCTGGGTGGAAGCCATACATGTTCCCCAAAGTTTTGTGTTATTTTGCTTTTACATAGAATAAACTTATAACCATAATCTTTAATGTACTGAACGATATAAGAAACTGAAGGAGACGAATATAACGGTATTTTTATGTATTCATATACCACCCCTGATATATAAGCCTATGGTCATACAGTGCTACTCACAATTCTGCAGAATGGAAAACACCATGGTCTTCCACAAATTACTCCTATATTTAGCGAATGGTAAACAGTTAACAAAGCTAATACTATTAAAAAGAACCGACAGTTCTACGTCATTCAAGTTCACGAACACACTTCACCTCCGTTAAAGCAAATTCGCATTCAACAAGACAATGACAATGCAGACAATACCCCAGTACAAATCCTCACTGGAGATTCTTTATAGTTATGAACCTCTACGTCTGTACATTCAGTTTTACCCATCCAAGATTACAAAACACTAAACCAATCCTTCTACAGCTATGTAAAGACTACCTGCAAAATGATCCTAACATTTACGTTCATGACATTTCAGAACACCAACCCAGTGCCGAATCTAGAAATTTTCCTATGGGGGCAAAGTTAAATTTTGTCGCCCTTTCTATCGTTTTTTAACAAACAGCACGACCGGCCAATACGACGACCACAACATTGTCTCGCATCACATCGTGCACTTTTGTTATCTTTTCTGGAGCTTGTCGTGGCATCGTTATTACTAACTCCAGTAAGGCAGTAGACCTACCTATCTGACTCGAATGGCTGTTTTGAATTTTAAAGATGAAGGTAGGTTGTATGGGAAAGCATAAAAACAAAGTTTTAGCGCGCCAGTATTGGAATTTTCAACACGTTTAGGCCAATTTCAATTTGATATGCAATTTTACTTTCTTTTTAGGAGCTTTTATTTTTTATTTTTAGCTGTTTGTCGCCCCCTAAAAGTGCCGCCCGGGGCGCATGCCCATTTGTCCCCCCCTTTGTCCCGGCACTGCACCAACCTAGCAACAACCACATCCTAGAAGTCACTGGTAATTAGATAATTATATTCAACTTAAACAAGCAGATCATCAAGCAACCACCACCAATGCGTAATCCACTAATGTCATCTTCGTTTTATGTGACGTAGAACCTACATTGATTGATGAAGATATCGTACACGAACGTAAACAAGAAAAATGTGATTTCATTAAAGCCACTAATGCCATTTTAGTTCTCCAATACATCTGAAATTTCAAAACGTATAATATTAGACAAACGTCAACATTCAAAGTAGATCAGATAGGTAAAGAGCAGGGTTCAATAGTTATAGCACCAAAAACAAAACACCACTCTTTAACCCCTATCATAACCTACCCGACTAATTTCTAAAACCACACCTGATATCTTCATCATCCCACCCTGTCTCTTAAATCACTACGCCATTGGAATCCTGAATACTGTAGGATATGACAGTATTCATTCAATGCATCATCCACCGTTGATTTCGCCGTCGACGCGAAGAATCTATAACACGCACCATCAACCGACTCAACCTCATCGGCTGGACAAAATACGTCAACTATATCACCTTCCTGCTGCAAGACACACAAGAACCTACGAACGAAGTCTAAATGCACCAGACTTTGAACAAGATCACTGATGCTCTATGCACTGCACCAACATAGTCTATACTAACGACTTTGACATCGTTATACGGACCGAAGCTTCCACCGTAGTAGCTCACACAAGTTAAAAGTGCTCAACAGATATTAAGAGATTACCTCAGCATGACTACATCGAAAACCTCAAAGGAAAGTGTACAAGTATGTTCGATCAAATGTAAGTGTAGAAGATTGTTCACGACAGGTGATTTCAGTTTTTGGTGATAAAGGACGAATAAAACGAACAAATTATCACATGTTCAATGAATTCATTCTTAGTTATGAGATTCATGAAAGTCAGCAACCAAAGACGGCTGATCCAGATAATATCGACAGTGTTCATGCAATAATTTAGATTGTTCGATATGTAATGGATGAAATTCAGTCATTCTTAGGCATTGGTGTTCTAACTCAATCGATTTTGCATCACGATTTGTGTGTGTAAAAGTATTGATCCGAATTTGATTTTCACCTTTGTTTGTAGGATCCTTCGCTTACGCTGCTCACGTTTGATCTGAAAATGATCCATACGTTAACAAAAATTGTAAAGTTTTCCATATGCAGGGCACTTGTTTTTCAAGTGAGAACCTCCACAATATACTTAGTGCTGATGGTTGGTTTGTGTAATCTGTTCTGCTTTTAAATATTGGTTCTTGCTTAACCAAATTAGCAGATAACTGTTTGTGAAAGGTTGGGTTGGATAATAATTGGCTATCCTTATCAATGGATTCATGCTGATAGCTTTGTCTAAGTTGAAGTGCTCACTGGATAATAACTTAAGCAATACCAAATACCAATTGATCTGTAATCGCCTCTGGTATAAATAAACCAAATTTACATTTATTAGCTTGGTTTCGCAAATCAGCGATGTAATCCTTAACCGGTTGCCCAATATTCTGATACATTTTCTGGAACGTAAAACATTCTGTTATAATGTTAGTTTTAATAAGAATAATTGATGCAGGATGTCTTGAATTTCCTGATAGTTTAATTTAACAACATGTTTTGGATAAATGTGATTTTCCACTTGTACATAGGTTTTGGAGTCAACTGATGTCAGAAGCAATATAGCCTTCTTTTGATCAGACATGCAATGCAAATTCAACCTTTCTAAATAGTGTTCAATTTTTTCTTCATTTTGGATTGAACTGATGGAACATAAAATTGGTTCGTTGTCATATTTCTGATCAATCAAATTCTTTTTTCAGAATTCCAATAACCTCTGTACATCCTCGTCGCCAGATTTAATAAGTTAGATTTGGGTGGGTTCGTTACTATACTACGAAATATGTATACCTTAAAATGAATTATACCAATAGCATCTAAAACAGAATAAAAGTTGGCCGAATCATATGAAAGAATCATTTAATATTTTTAACATTGATTAATCATGATATTCAAAGCTAATATTCGGTATATAATTGTAATTCCCTAACTACCATGAGTAAACAACGACCGTTTCTAAGAGCTTCTTTCCATATTGTATATTTCAATATAATTCATCAGATTATCGTTCCATATCCTAAACAATTCTTGATTGTTGGTTACCTTTATTCAGTCGATATTTCACACTGAAGATAAAATACATTAACTAAACATAACTCACCAATTATTGCTTATTTACCGATATCCAGTTCTTCATTTTACAAACAAAATATTCTAGGTAATTCTCTTTCGTTCCTTCTTTGTTTTAGCCATATATCTTAAAGAAATATTTTGAACTAAGTCCTTGAATTGCTTATTTCATACTTTCATATCTTATCACTTCACTATTTATCGAGTGCTCAAAGAAAGTGTTTGTGCAAATGTTGCTAGGGAATATTAAAAGTATTGCATTAGAGATCTTCAAAACCCATTCACAAAATCGTAAATGGTGTCGAGACATGATATAAATGTTTATGAACACGACAAAAAGAAGCAAGCATCTATTTGGTTGTTTCAAAATGAGGGAACAAGCTTCGTTTTATCTTGTAGTGTTTCGAAAGAAAATATTGCTTTGTTTGTGTTTAAAATGGGTTATGTGGAAAAATCGGCTCTTGGCGATCTTTATACCTTAATGCCAATTGGTAAACAACCGCTTGTTTGCCGAAAGTGATTGCTAAATAGCGAGAAAACAAATTATTTGATTTTTCGAGAAAGCGAAACTTTATATTGTTGGTCTATCCATCGTATAGCCCAAATTTATCGTCAAATTAAAACGTTACGTTTCCGAAATTATACGACAAGATGTGTTGTCAACTACTTGTATCTTCTGAAAAAGCAGTTTAAGGAGCTTTCATAATAGGTTCAAACAAGTCCAAAAGTGTATAGAACGCGAAGGCAAATATTGAAAAAATAATAAAACAGATTTTTGAAAATAACATTTTATTTTCTATTACTTTGACAAAACTTCCGTAGTTCCCCTCGTATCAACTACGTTAATGCGTGAAAACATGTACGACTCACTGATCATCATATAAAGTTTTGGAAACGTCTCAGCTTATTCATCAGGATAAGGATTAAAACAACATATCCACTACTTAAGAAGAAAACGTCTTCACGCGGACCAAAAAAAAGGCAAACGCATCTGCAATTTATCTCCAGTAGATTTTCAGTCTATCGCTCTCTATCATTGTAAAGACACATCCATCGAATTGAATGAACATAAACTCACCAGTACCCTAGTCTAACGAATATAATCTATTTGCATTATCAGTCACAGTCAGTGATATCGTCATCAGAACCAATAGCAAGAGAAATATACCACCGAGCATAAAGGGCATAATATAAAAACACTTCTACATCGAAAGGATCTTACTGATTGCTACAGCTGATCTCCATTCGTTTTGTCTACTTCGCAGAGCAATTGCAAACTTCAAAAACGGTTGTTTCTTAAATAAAATAAAAGTACATCCTACTGCCCCATCCAACTCATTCCCACCCTAAATAAAATCCTTGTTAAACGACTCCAGATCCATTTTTACGACAGGTATCTCCTACCATATCTCCAAGCTGAATTCCGTTCCGGCTGAATTAGTCTTGACTAGCTCCTTCACCTCACTAATCCTACCACGAAACCATACAATAAATGTAAACCCTATTGCCTTAAGCTATTTGACCTGCAAAAACCTTCGATAAAGTATTGCATCGGGGCTTAATTTGGAAACTATGAATTCAGCTACCCCTTGCCTGTATCAGATGTTTTTATAAGTTTCTCACTGGCTGTCTCGCCTACATTATCAGTACTATTACCAGCTCAGTTCACATCTCTTGCACGTGGTCCCCCAAGGATCAGGACTATCCACTCTTCTATATTAGATCTGCCGTCAATAGTAGAGAATATAGAACTTATGCAGGCGGTACCTACAGCCTTTCTAGCCACACCACATACATTACAGTCATTTTTCACACTAAACAAATTTAAATAGATTCATACAGGAAATAGTGACCCACATGGAAACTCACTCAAACTGTCGCCAAAACTCTATCTTTAGTTTTCTTCTCATCCACGCAACGCTCCTGTGTACATGATATCCTTCACAGCTTCAACTGTATGTCCAAATGGCCCAACTTACACTGGCAATTACCTAGATCAAACACTTGATTATTTTTAACATAAACACAGCATTCAAAGTAACTTACAATCAGCTAAACACGCTTTAACGGCTCTAGCGCAAGCAACTATAATCAAGCAATAACAAAGCATTTATCAGATACCTCTTGTTCTTGACTATAGAGACGTCCCATGGTTACCAGTAGCTCTGTATTTTTACATAGAATTCGAAATTCTTTAATGACATCTATTTCGTGTCGCAAATGGTCTCAAACTACTTAAGCCTACCGCTGATTTGTATGTCCGAGTCACAATACCCAAAATATTTCATTGTCTGGAAACTCTACACTCTACGCAAACGCTATATTATTAAGGGCTATGTATTAAATTATCCACTACCATTTGGCATAATATACCAAGACGCAAACTACACTCCCCAACGTCAACCCCTAATTATCAACGCGCAAATAAATATCCTTTTAATCAGTTTATGTCTCACCACTCTTCCTGACGACTATCAGAATTAACCATAAACCACAATTTTCTTTGCACCACAGACACCCAATTACATAGTACCATCACATACATAGGAATCCATTAGTATTTAACAGAGATCGCCATGTCTCATCTGTGCCTCGTGTTGCCCGCTGAACGGAAGATAATCTGTATTTTTCTCCTTTAAAAAAACTTTTGTGGTTCTGGCGTGATATCACTTCATGATTTAACCTGCATTTCCCTAACTTATGATTAGGTACAACATCGTGATCCTCCAATATTATGAACTTACGGTAAATGAAGAGTAAGGTAATTTCATTTAATCTTTTTTGGACACACTACAATTCTATATTTCTACACTCTTCTAATATACTGTATCTCCCCGAAAACAGGGCTTGAACCTGTCATTGGGTATTAGCCATATCCCACCACAGCAAAAGCATCCCCTCCAGGATACTGTGCAGTTTCCGCTCCGAATACCATTGAACGCAAAAGGCTCAACGTTAGCAACCGCAATTCGTTTCGATTTGAGAAAGTTCACAATACATTTTATCCGGAAGAGCTACGGGACATGGCGGCTGAATTAGCAGGTAATGTCCCTAAGAAATATACTGATTTCCCTCCATGAAATACTACATGCTGTATATATAAGCTAATATTGATCCTAGAGAGGCGAAATTATTTATATTAAACATATTTCAGTATGCAGTAAACTTATTTCAAACTGAAACAAATGTTTATTAGTACAAATGCGTCGACAATACAGTTTATAATAGGTATAAAATGTATTGTTTATTGTAATACAAAGTATAACAGGCAGAATAAAACTGACAAACTTCGCGATAAATTCTTGACACCACGACAAGATGAATAAGTCTTTGTTATTTATCGAAATACAGGTATAATTTTGGCTCATTTTCGAAATACAAGGGTACCAATTAGGAGTCAAAAGTTGACATCTTACAATGATAAAGAAGATGAATATTTCTCGATATGATGTATTTAAGTATAACTACGTGTTTCGGAGTTGATACCATAGCCAGTGGTAGATATGATTTCGTCGGGGTGATAGTGTTGCCAAACTGATATAAAATTTGCAAATGGCACTACGTCGGTTTATTATAGTCTATACTTAGTATCTTTTGGTGATGAGAAACACAGAAGGCAGTGTTGCAGACTATAAATCAGATATGAGGTGAAATGTTCAAATTAAGCATTTTCAGCGTACAACGTGATATACTATTCATAATTTGCAATCATGCGTTCACTCCATCACATATGAAGTATAAGTTCACTACGAATACAAAATACGATACTTGATATTTTTCTATAGCAGCACTTGGCACTTAGTTGATCGTAATGGGAATAGGAAGAGAAATAGTTTCAGTTGCAGTAAATGGAAGTTTAGATGACTGACTAAAGACTACGCTCTTCACATGCTTACATATTCTACTTTGAAAAGGAGGTTAGGTATCAAATAAAACTAAGGATTAGGGTCATCTAAGGATGATAGCATATTTTCACAACTATAATAATATTGACAACTTCTGGCGTTATTTAGATTGTGATCATAATAATCAGGTAATTTTTTGTGATGATATTTATCGTAACGACGATATACCTTTATACACCACAATACAATGGTAAAAGATAAAAATGAATTGTATGGGCGATAACAACACTATGGCTTACGCCCTTCCCGACAACTCAATGGTATGAATCAATAAAATAAATGTAGTTAACATATTGCTAAGGACATCGCAGCAAACAATGGCAGCCATTTCAACACAAAGGGTATCACTTTGTATATGCCTTGGCCAAATAAATGGGCAGTCATCTCGGGCGACACGGGGAAAGAAATTTGACTTCTTCTGGAAATGAAATCTAGCATAATGATCACATACTCTATTACGGCGTTTCTTCTACCTTGGCGGGACCAAGTCTGTCATGGTAGTTTAATCGGTTCTTTTGGACAAAATTGTTAATTCGCCTGGTTCGTAGCTGTCATTATAGCGTAACGAAAGCTTAAACTATTAATGTACATAAACAATGTCTATGGTCTTACAAATTAATTTTATCGAAGACAATAGTTCCTCTCCAGCCCGGAGAAAAAATAAAATACCACTGACAAGAGAAGGGCATACAATGGACGTCCATATGCACTCTCTAGGATACCCACAGGACGACCATTGGACAACCCAGCGTACCTATAATGTCGATTCACATGGAAGTAATATGTATATCCAGTCGTACACGTCCATTAACCAACATACAGACATTCCTTTGGCGTTGGCTGCAAGTTCATCCACAAACATTCACAGGACATCCACTGGGCGTCAATACGAACTTCAAATGTCCATAAATACGAGCGTCACGTCGAATGGACATTATGATACGTAGACCTTTCTCACATTACTTCACCTGCTTGCTACTTCTAACGTATAACACCAAAATGTTACACACAGTTAGTTGTACCTTGTTTATTATCTTCCCAATATATCTATACTCATATTCTACTGTGTTTATTGAATTAATCTTCTTTCTTCTTCAGGTATGGTTTGTAAGTTCTGCAGATGTTTGCGAAGGAATTAAATATTGCGACCTTCTTATTTATAGTTCGTCACTGTAACCACTACAATATGATGGCATTCCCCAAGTTACAACTATTTTACTATTTCTTTTAATGTTACTTGGTAATATCTGGTGTAGTAAAAAGTAATCCATTATTTTGCCAATAGATGGCTTCAGTGTTCCGTAGCTCTTGTTGTATAAGTCCGATTGGGTTCAACGAGATGGCGTTCAAACGATGAGATTGCGTACTACAAACACTGTTCAGATAGTTGTGATGAGTTGACTCAGTGTTGTGTGAGCGCGCGTCAAAATGGACACTAGCAAAGAGAAAATACGCTATATCTTACAGTTTTTCTTCGATAAAGGCGAAAACGCAAGCCAGGCGGCTGCAAATGTGAATAGTGTTTATGGTCCTGATACTGTAACAGCCAATCACGCGCAATTTTGGTTTCGTAGATTCCGTTCCGGTAATTTTGACGTCAAAGATGTACCACGCACTGGAAGGCCAAGTGTCGAAAATGTCGATAAAATCATGGACATTGTAGCATCCGACCGTCATGTAAGCACTGTTTCGATTGCCCAAGAGCTAAACATTGCACAAAAAACCGTGTGGAACCATTTGCATAAGGTTGGATACACAAAGGAGCTTGATGTATGGGTGCCACACGAGTTAACGCAAGAAAACCTCATGGACCGAATTTCCATCTGCGAATCGCTGCTGAATCGCAACAAAAGCGACCCATTTCTGAAGCGGTTGGTGACTGGTGATGAAAAGTGGATCACTTACGACAACGTCACGCGAAAACGGTCGTGGTCGAAGCGCGGTGCGCCGGCGCAAACCAGGCTTGACGGCCAGGAAAGTTTTGCTGTGTGTTTGGTGGGATTGGCAGGGAATTATCTACTATGAGCTGCTCCCCTACGGCCAAACCGTAGGAACTATACTGTCAACAATTGGACCGTCTGAAGGCAGCAATCGCCCAGAAGCGACCAGCTTTGGCCAATAGGAGAAGCATTGTGTTCCACCAGGACAAAGCCAGACCACACACATCGATAGTGACTCGCCAGAAGCTCCGGGAGCTTGGTTGGGAGGTTCTTATGCATCCACCTTATAGTCCGGACCTGGCACCGAGTGATTACCATCTGTTCCTGTCCATGGCGAACACGTTTGCTGGTGAAAAATTCGGTTCAAGAGAGGCTTGTGAAAATCGACTGTCTCAATTTTTTGCCAATAGGGACAAGGGCTTCTATGAGAGAGGCATCATGATATTAGCTTCCAAATGGCAACACGTTATCGAACAAAACGGCGCATATGTGACCTAATTCGGATCATTCTAACTATGGTAAGTCAAGCCTTCAATATCATGCAAAAATAATGGATTACTTTTTACTACAGCAGATATTTTTCTGTTTATGAAATAGGGACATCTACATAGGCTTAAATTCGATACTAGAGTGACTGATTGGTTCTCGTGTTATTGCCATAAAAACGCAATTGAAGAGAAAATTCAAATAAAAGTATTTTTCTCTTTGGATGGGAGTTCGCTTCAGCGCCCGTTTTGTATCCTATTACCTATATAAACAGCATATAAAGTGCATTGCTACTTTCACTGTCATCATCATTATAGAGGCACATGTTCCGTCAGTCCCCTTCAGATGTTTTGTACCTTCACCAAGTTACGGTTTGAAGTTAGATCGGTATCTAGGGGAAATTATGGTGGTAACCTTCTCATTGGCTTTTTATTTCTGTGCATATTTCGTAGTAAATGCAAACTGAATGCAATAACTTCCATGAATGTTCTGTGATTGACATACGTAAGTAACACTGAACATTTTTAGAAATTGCAACACTGAATGAAGCAGAGTGACATCACAAGGCTATGTTGTAGCCACGGGTCTGTGGAGTGTGCCAGTACAGAACTAGTGACTATCAGTGCTAGATGTGTCCGGAGCAAATTGAATTACCTCAGTCGGACAACAGAAAAATGGAACTTACAAGAGATCATCTCGGAGCGACCATTTTCGTGTAGCTTTGTCTCAACAGACATGCTAGGAATGACTCTAATGATCGTTTCAGGAGGAAATCCCAAGCGTGGACGGCAACAGCTTCGGGACGAGATAAATGAAGGTAGTCCTTTGACAGCAACAACACAGCAAAAAGAGAACAGAGTGCGTCGTACGGTAGATGAGGACAAATGGGTGACCTCCGCAGAAATTCGTACATCCCCAATCTTTCATGTTCACCTTACTGTTGGGAAGGTCTGCTGCAGATGTATTCCGAACGAACTGACTGTGGCGTCAGAGGGTGCTCGAAAATGTGTAACAGATTTCAGTAGGGCATTTCAATTTAGTGTGTGACGGCATTTTTGTGCCTTCTTATGAGCCCCAGAGCAAATGTCGGTCGGCAAAGTGGTCTTTCCAGATGAGATCCCACCAACAAAAGTCAGGAAAGGACCATATGTTGGCAAACAAGTGGTTGCCACCTTCTACTGTTCCACAGGCCATATTGTGATAGTATCGCTCGTGGAACGTCGGACAATCAATACCGAGTGGTACACAACAGTTCGTTTGCCTGACGTCTTGCAAAAGGTTTGCGATAAACTGTCACGAAGTCTAATCATTGTCCACCATGGCAATGTCCTTTGCCACACGGCAACATCCACTATATTTTTTCAGGGCCTCAAATATCGAAGAATGATCCATCCTCCTTACAGTCCCTTGTGCTTTCTCTGTATCAGTTGCTGGGAACTACATTTACAACCCCTAAGCATGCAGTTTCTGTCTAAGTCTAGTGCATTGAGAAGATGCCTTCAGACGTGTGGGCCACCGCTTCCTGGAATGATTGAAGCGGATGGAAGAGTGTATCCACTGTAATGGGGAATACTTCGAAAAAATATATAATATGCATAGTTTGGATCTACCGTGTTTCTGTTTCGTTGTTCTGAAAACTTTCCCTGTTTTCCTTGTACATTTTACTTAACAAATAATCGTAATTTCGGGATACACAATTCTACAATGTCCTTCATATGATCATCCCTTTTCTAGACCTACAGAGAACGTCCACAATTCCTTCATATGGACACCCATTTTGTGGACGTACAATAGACGTCCACGAAATACTTTTCAGGGGCATAAATTTTCTGCACCTGTTATAAACCTTGTCCATTTTAAAGCCATCCGTTGCGTTGATATCGGTATACCCATGGACTTAAATTGGGCGTATTAATATATGATATAGATATCTAATATATTACCTGAGCCGTAATGGTTGACATACAGGCAGACGTGTGCTCTGGAAGTCTCCTTGAAACTAACTAAATTGTTAATAAGAAATAAGTACAAGTGTGCAACTATAATTTAATAAGTATAATCTAAGAAATATTGAGTCGTACTATTACTATGCATACATAATCCATTTAAGGTTGTTGATACTCTACTGCAAGAGGTGTTATTTTACTTGCTGGTGACGCTTCTTTTGGTTTTTGGATTTTGAAAGATCTCAGCACGTACCCTCTGCGTTGTTTCACTTTTTTAGAAACAATGACGAGCAACATAGAAATTTCGGAAACGGACCCGTTAATACTTATTACTTATATATAAACCAATTCACAATTTGAAGAACTTAGTTATAGATTAGAAATACACCTGTGACGTCCATCATTAAACGTATTCACATTTCTCAGCTAAAATAATAATTTCAAAATCTCAAGTAGTTAATTTGGCACACGATCGTATATAGAATATTACCGAGGCCGTTTTTCAATTGTTGCTTGTCATTTGTCCAACATTCCTTTTTGAAAAATGAGAAAACACACGGAGTGGGTTTTGAGGCCTCTTAAGTCGGCAATGAACTAAAATTAAACTCTAAAAGTTTCGACGTTAACTTGAGACTTTATCCGAATGCATTTATATTTGGTAACACTTTATACTTATCCATGTGTCTTCAGGGATATACATATATTCTCGTACTTGTCTGTATTTCTCACAATGGATCCACTGGGGTACTTAATGGAAGGCAACAAAAGTCTCCAAACACGAAAGTAAAACAAACACGCATATACTTTTAACATTTTTTATTTATCATAATTTTACTTGACCATAGTAACTCATAGCGTTTGTTTAAATCTACATATTAGTGGTTCAGTAACAAAGAATTATAATTTATATTTTAAAAACAGTGTCCATTAAATACACAAAATAAACCATCGTTCTTCATAGCCATCCAAAGTCTTCAATATACCAGTTAAGGAAGTCTATCTTTTGTGCTTAATGACTATTGGTTAACCTGCAAAACAGAATTGTAGTTTTAATCACGTTTTCTATGAAAATTTAGGAAACAGAATATCTATAAACATTTCTATAAAAAATATGTTTAGGTATTCGAAATTTAAGACAAATTTAATGAATTAGGTACACTGAGAAAAATAGACAAGATTAATTAGTATGAATAGTATATAAAAACCGGAAAATCCAGAAGAATGTTGTATTTAACTGTATTCTGGATGCAAACAACGGAGTATGTTCTCCTGAGTCATTTATAGAAAACAACATTTCGCTTCATGTGAAAGGTGATTTAACAGTAATACCAAAGAGAAAGGACTTAAGTATGAATTATAATTGCAAGTGGAGTCATTTATATCCGTAATGGTATTTAACCAGTACCGTTAAGGAAGAAAATTTGATAAAATCTTTCCCAATTGACGAACTACCTCAAATAACATTACAAGCTGGGAAATTGTCCGTAGATAGAGAAAAACTACTTACGATACGGAGCTTTTAATATGAAAGCATTTATTGGTAAATGAACATTATGCACGTATACTTTTACATTTCGCATAAAGAGAAAATGTAATGTTAAAATATCATTAGTATAATGTCCATTTTGATGGTGTAAGGACATCATGACATACTTAGTGGCATTTTCTACAGAAACTGTTACGTTTTCTTTCTATACGTGGAAAAGATCTTGGCTCTGTCTTCATCGTTCAGCATTGGCGATCTTCGTTTCGTTCATTTCATTGTCTTGTTAGTTGTGGCAAGCAGTTTGCTTCAAACGAAAGTTCTCATTAAAATAAATACGAAAATCCAGTGTTAAATCCCAGTGTGGACGAGGAAACAATTAGTGTATTAACTGTTTGGAAATTTGAGGAGTATTTACCAGTTTTGGTGGGTAAGGAGAAACGTGTTGACTATCAAGATCAAATTTATAACTGTCTATAGTATTGGCAAGTCTTGTAAAAGCATAAATCTTTCAATCTAGCAATGTTCGTTTCAATAGTGAGTAGTTGTCCATGATACTTGTAACGGGAAAAGAACTTAACATGAAGCGAAATGTTAAATTATACACACGTCCAGCTGTCCACAAATTAGTTGTAGTTTACGATTAAATTTAGCAGGATGTTTTCTTTCGTGTATGAAAATAAATTTACTATTAGTCGCGTCCTAACATTCTAGCAAAGAGTCAATTAGACGGACTGCTGTTCTGAACCTATTACAACATGTTTGAAATGAGAAAATATTTCTTTACAGAAATGCAACAAATATTATGTCGGGTTTTGTCAAAATATAGTCAAGTAAGGCTTATCTGGAAAATCCAGCGGAACGTTTAACAACGAAGTCCTCCATTGGCGTGTACCATCTCGTTTAGGGTTCAAAAGCGTCGTCCTTGCAGCTGATTTTACAACGAATAGAAATTAACTAACTAACTCTATAGCTTATTGAACTCGCAAGTTCATCGCCGCAGTAACAAACGTTCGACATTGGATTCTATCCTGGGCAATATCGAGCCAGTTTTCATCACGAACACCTATTTCTATATACGCTCGCTTCTATTTTGGCTATCTGAGAGTTGTTTCCCTATCTCACTCAGAGTTACATACGACCAGTTCTTTAATAGTTCTATCAGTGCTATACGATCAATCTTGGAGTGAGGACCCCTTCTGTGCACATATGCTAGGTCACGATTTCCATTGACGAATTTTTCGTACTAATTCTTACTAAGTGCTCCTTGCAATACAACATTCTCTCAAAGCTCTTTCCAATAAAACTGTCCATTAATTTTCCTTAAGCTTTTTCACTTTCACCCTCTTTGAGTCTTTACGGAGCAGTATTGTCCTTAGACCTACTACGGTAAGTTCCACCTCATTGCACACACGGATGATTCACAAACACAGATTATTTCACAAGAGCATAGATTTATTTAATTTCGATCGAATATTTTACATTATCCGTCAAAAGATAGTTGTGTCATCTTCAAACACTACTAAAATCTGAATGCTTTCTTCACAATCCTTGACAATCTCTTTCTCTGTAAACATTTAATTTGATTGGTGGAAGATATAATTTTTGATACCAGCTTCCAATAGATTTGGATGAGAAGTAAATTGCATTAACTAAGTATTACTAACTTATGTTAATTTAATACTTGAAGAATTTTAATGCGATATAAACTATGAAATGCACAGTGTTATTGTTTTACGTACCTCTCGCAGGCGCTTGACATGAATGACCACAGCCATTACTACAACACTTATTATCTCCATCACAATCGTTGTCGTTTCTGCAAAATTCGGCGCATAAACCAACTTGACCAGGTCGTACCCTCGCACAAGAACCGGGTTTCGGCTGGGTTACTTTAAATAAAACAAACATTTAGTAAATTCAAACGGAAAAAATATCCTGTGTTCGTTTATAATTGCAATAATCCCTAACACTGGCAGATGTTAATAGTTTGATACGATGGAGGTCAGTACATAATATCAGAAAGGATTTAATTAAGCTTATCAGAGGCACTAATTTGAGGATAATATTATTATTTTTTTTACAGAAAATAAGTTTTATTTGTACTTAGATTTTAGTGCACTGAATGGAATTATTAACGACCTATTCGCAACCTACAAAAGACAAAATCACGCATATATTTGAAACCTGTATGTCCTGTTCTGACATTGCATTTTCCTAAAGTTTATCTTTATTATTTTAGAGTATAGAAAACGTTCAAACTCTTTGTAGAAAGAACATTTGTTTTAGTCACCTACTAGAATGAGTTAGAAGTCGTATTAAAATGTTAAAAATTAAGACATAAATGGATCAAGGAATTAAAGGAAAGGAGAGAAAAATCACCACCAAGCATTAACCAGCAGATTGAAACAAATTAAAATCGCATGGCGCATTATCTGATAAATATGGGGATAGTGCTGAATGTTGGAAACAACCGTAGTGTCTGTTGCGTTCTCGAGGCGATGTTCGGAAATCACAGCTCCTGAGACAATCGAGGGTCCCAATAAAATGTGTACACTCTTTAACAGCTCATAACTATCATACCTTTTGTCCTTTTTCAGGTGTGACTGCTTAAACTAATAGCTTTTCGTCATTTTCTGACGTGTGACGGTTTAAACTAATAGCTTTTTGTCCTTTTTTGACGTGTGACGGCTTAAAATAATGGCTGTTTGTTCTTTTTACACGTGTGACGGCTTAAAATAATAGCTTTTTGTCCTTTTTCACGTATGACGGCTTAAACTAATGCCTTTTTGTCCTTTTTTCAGGTGTGACATCTTAAACTAATGGCTTTTTGTCCTTTTTTCACGAGTGACGGCTTAAAGTAATGTTTTTTTGTCCTTTTTGCAGTTGTGACGGCTTAAAATAACGGCTTTTTGTCATTTTTTTCACGTGTGACGTTTTAAAATAATGGCTTCTTGTCCTTTCTTCACGTGTGACGGCTTAAACTAATGCCTTTTTGTCCTATCTTCACTTGTGACGGCTTAAAAGACTGAAGGCTGAAGGCTGAACTTTGAGCAAAGAAAATTCATTCTGAAGTGCTACTGGAAGACTGAGAACTAAAGTATAAAGATAAGCATAAGCATGTCAAGCACAATGTTTGTAGCACAAGACCAGCTACAATCAATAAGTTGAAAGCAGCCATTGAAATAGAATATGCCCAAATACCAATTGCAACGATTAGGAACGTTTTGGATTCCAACGGCCAGTGTTATCAGCTGTGCCTGGACCACAATAGCCAACAATTTGAACAATTTCAATAAATGGCTGGTTTCTACATTTGTTCACATTATTTCGAATTTTGAAACTTTTCTGTATCATAATAATTATTAGTGTTCCAGTCATTCAATGAGTGTATACATTTTATTGGGACACCCTTGTATATCAAGTACCCAATCCTTCTTTTTGTAATTATTCCACAGAGCACCATGATAAGTATTTTTGGTGACATAAGAGCTATTATTTGTTGTAAGAACTCACTCAAACGTGGCATTCGGCCTGTGCCCTTGTACCAGTTCCTCATTATATACGTTGGAAGGTTGTTCCAGTTCTTCACGCGTCAACCAATCACAATCTCCACTGGAGAATTTTCTGTGCCACTCACAGCGTGTCTTTTTCCCAATAAAACTTAGCGGAAAGTTCCACCTCTTTACGTACACTACAAACATCGCACCACCACTTTTTATGACGGCACTAATCTATGAATTGACAGCTAGTTTTAACGTTATTTGTCACACAGTAGTAGCGGAACAAGTGCGTTATCTTCGAACACAGTGAATTCTTAATACTGCGTTTACAGCCCGACACTTATCTCCAGTCCTGCATCGTTTTTATTCTATCACAAACACACAATCACTACTTTGTGTAGCCGTAGTTAGAGGAAGACAAGTTAGCTGACCTCAGTAATCGTGTGGTCCTGGGTTCGAACCTCAGCTAGGGCATGGAATGTTTATGAATTTTAGAAACTTAACAGCTAACGGACTCGAAATGGGCTGAAGTCATTAATTACTAAAATGGCCTCGAAATACAAAATTTACCAATGTTAGGAAAGCAAATTAATGTTGGCATACATTTTAAAACCAAAGCGGTATTTATTGCACCTCAAAATGAAATACTATGAATCCTACGTTGATTCTTGCTTACTATTTATGCTTACCTAATTCAATGTATTTTTTGTAATAGCTAAAAAAATCTGTTCCTCTAGAAACATTAAATTTGAATTAAGAAAGGTACAACTTTCGAAAAAAAATAAACTTACGATATATTCAAGTGTCAAGTAAATTACGTTAACGAAATAATACTCATTTACGTATGTTTAATAACTGAAAAATGAAATATGAAAAGTTTAATAACCACAGAATTTATAAGTGCAAAATTAATAAGTATGGAATTGACACTATTGTTTCTACATACCTGGCGAAACGCTTTGACATGAACGACCACAGCCATTACTGCAGCATTTCTGTTCTCTTGGACAATCGTTGTCTACGTCACAAAAGCTGGCACATATACCAATCTGGTCAGGTCTCGGACAAGAACCTGGCTTTGTCTCGGTATCTTTAAACAGAAGAAAAATCAAATAGAAATTATCTTGTGTTTGCTTTTATTTGAAATTATTTCTTACCGTTGCAAATGCTAAGATTAACTCACGAGAAAAGCTCAATAAATATATGAGATCAAAAATGTTTTAGTTAATTTGGCCAGGAACACTAATTTGAGGACATTTATGTTGTTTTACAGGATACTACATTTTACTGGCTGTCACTACTAAATATGTACACATTTATAGTATTATTAATCAGTTTTCTACTAATTGCAACCTTCCAAAAAGAAAATGGTTCCTATATTTGAAATCGGTATACATTAATTATTTTTTCAGGTATCAAATATCATTTAAACGAAGCTTATGTCATAACTTTTGATTCTGTAAAAAATTACAATTTGTCTTAGTTTTCTACTCTGGATATTAGTATAATAGTAATTGTCTGTTTATTAGTATAACACCCTGTCAGCAAATACTTTCTCGCTTCTGGATAAAGGATGTGTACTGTGTAGGTAGCTTTGGCATAACTTATCAACTTTATCAGGTATTTCGCAGAAAACGACCTCTTGGTTGGGTTTTAGAATATACCCTAAATCCTTTAATTAGTGACTACAGATAACATCATGGTAGTAATGAAGCTAGCTAAATGTAAATTAGTATAAGTCATCTATAATCAGTTCTACAATCGACCGCTAAATTTCTAGTCAGCGCTAAGTTGAGGCCAAGTCTGATTTGGGCTAATGAGAGTACACAAAATGAGAGTTGGCCTCAACTTAGCGCTGACAAGAAATTTAGCGGTCAATTGTAGAACTGACCCTTAATGTTAGGTTAGGTTCTGGTTAGTTTACTTAGGTCAGACAATTATAGCATCTGGAGCAATATCTAAAGCCCGTCCAACAGCGTATTCTGGCTTCGCCCCGTTCAATTAGCCAGAATGTACGCGCTAAAGAATGTATTGCATTTAATATTTTATTTCACACATTTATAACTCATTCAAGCAACTATGGCGTAAGTCTGTTACACGCCTGGGAGTAGTATAGTATAACTGCCTGTTGGGTCATAAATGTATGTTAAATAACATTCTCGTAGAATACATTGTTTCGTGAATGTGAAAAAAGTACTGTTTGTATATAGTATGTATCTTGGAGTTCAATTACAGTTTTCCTTAAATGAGCAATAACTTCGTGTTACCATTCGTAATGCAAATTAATCTAGCTTACCTAACCTGGAATCAGGAATCACTGATGAAGACAGAACCGATTCTGAATCATTCTGAATCAAGTATGGTTATTAATATGACAGCAAGGAGCAAGCTATACTAATTCCAGGACAATTAATGAGAGTGTGTTTTTGAGAGTGTGAATAGCACACTCTAGTGAAAACAATTGCAATAGAATCAGAGTGTGCGGCAGCGCACGCAGCCAAGTTCCAAGCCGACCCGAAGTGCGGTGCTACGAAGCTTTACATGAAACACTAAAAAAGACTTAACAAGAGCTAAATTACAATTTTCAAAACATCACTGCTTACTTACTAATTACCCCAGCAACATCAAATTACCAGCGTTTACTAGTAGTAAGATCTTCTATAACATTACCAAACCTCAAGTCAAAGGGTTCATAGGGTGCTGAGTTATAAGCCCCTCAAAATAGGCTTTTTTCGCCTAATAACCTCTCACTCATTGACATAAATGTTTTACATGTTAGTGACCAGCTAGAAATAGAAAACTTTACACATGGTTAGGGTGTAATATGGATAGCTCCAGAAAAGTCCAAAATCTGGGGTGCGACCCTAGGGGGTTCAATATCCCCTCAAATTGTAAAATCAATGTACATGTTCTGACATGTTCCCGACTAGCTAGAAATACAAAACTTTACACATGGTTAGGGTGTAAAATGGAAAGCTCCAGAAAAGTCCAAAATCTGGGGTGCGACCCTAGGGGGGGATCAATAGCCCCTCAAATTGTAAAATCAATATACATGTTCTGACATGTTCCCGACTAGCTAGAAATACAAAACTTTACACATACTTAAGGGGTAACATGCAAAGCTCAAGAAAAAAACAGACTCTGGGGTAACATGCCAATAAACCCCACAAATCCCCAAAAGTACCCCTTAAAATAAAGTTATCCGGTATATAATATGTTACATATCCTTGAAATTGTCTCAACGTGATCTTTTCAGAAACGAGAAGCAGTAACATCGAAAATTATAAAGACGAGTAGCAGTAACATCGAAAATTATAAAGGACGAGTAGCAGTAACATCTAAATAGAAAATTAAATTTACAGAAAGTAGTGATAACCGAATCCAAAACACCCCGTGTCAAAAACAAACCAAGTTTCCAAGCAATACAAGAAGAGAGATGTTTCAGCATATGGATGTTTTGATATATAAAACTAACCACGTTGTTTCCCAAGTAGATCTCATATCGATTTAGCTAAGTTTTATGGAACAATTGAAATTTTATACTGCTTACATGACTGGGATTGTTTCAAGAACTTGACCAACTGGTCTGGAATTTAATCGAACAGTTCAGTGTTTAAGTAGGTGCCAGTAGAATTACCAGAGAGTTTGCCAAGTTCTTGAAACAGTCCCAGTCATGTAAGCAGTATAAGAAAATTTCATTTGATCCATAAAACTTAGCTAAATTGTTATGAGAACTACGTGGGAAAGAACTTGACCAGTTTTATATATCAAAATTTCCATATACTGAAACATCTCTGTCTCTTTTGGTACTGCTTGGAAACTTGGCTTTGTTTTTGACACGGAGTGTTTGGATTCAATGATATTTCTTTTCGAAGAAACAAGAAACATACTATTGTTTGCTGGAAAACATCGTGCAACTGGACAGCATGGGCTGTTGGTATTATAGCAGGAAATTTGCACTGCTAAACACCGTTCTGGACAGCGGACAATCGAACAAGGATCTGGACAGTCACGATCTCGCTCTGAAATCACAAATTCAAAAGTATTCTTTGGTATATAGAAACAAAGACATTTATATATAATTGTACAGTACATATTAGGCAGTCAAAGAATCACCAATTAAACCAAACCTTGCAAATATTGAAAATTAATTGTACCAATATCTTATTATAATAAATATCGATAGATTTAACAACAAACCCTACTGACGAAATAATATATTTGTTTTATGTAATCATCATATAGGAATAGAAAATCAAAGTTTGTTAATAATATTCAGGGTGTGTCTAATATAATCTTTCGGAATGTAATGTAATAGCAATATAACCTGTAATAAGAAATGACATGATAATTTTCTTTCCAATGGAAAATTCAACCCCAATCTCAAATCATCAAGTCTTATGATACCCTTCAAAGAATTATCGTGAAAGGTCCCTCGGTGCTTAGATGGGATAACCTAAGTCCTAAAATGAAAGCTTCATGAAGTTTACAAGAGCAGTCACTAACGACATCAGGAAGAAAAAGGCTTTGTTTACATAAACACACAGTATTACATGTTACTTACGTGATGAGGCCTGACCTACAAATATGGCCATTGTTACAATTGTCACAAAACAGTGCGTTGCTCCTGCCATCATTTTTCCTCTGAAAGTATAACAATAATATAACGTTAACGTATTGTAATAGAAACATGTATAAGTTTGATTGTTTTAAAAGCGTCGTGGTTGATTCTGCTGAAAGTAGAATGTTGAGACCAAAGTGATTTGTCTTGGAAAATCCGTGGTCTGTAGAGCTTACAGCAGCCGTCGTTTTCAATGGAGTGTATACATGTTCCTGGAATTCGACGAGCGAGTTGATCCGCTATTCCGGCTTAACTACAGGGTACAACTTCATCAAAGAATATTGGTTTGGACTGGACCCGTCATCGCAATTCCGCTTAGATCTTATAGTTACGAGCAAACTCTGAGTTCTCAGCAGACGAGTACATCACGTAGACCATGTATTCCGAGTTACACTTGAATGTAGCCTTGGAAATGACGATTCGTTTGTTACCACAAATTTATTCAGAATATCTTTACGTCCAACAATCAGAGTCCATGCTACTATATAGGACAGGCAGTTTACTTACGTCTGAGCTACTGAATCTAATCTATAGTATCCTAACACTACTGATATGCTTCATGGTGCCCAATTAGCTTTACACATATTTTGTCAACTTTCCCTAACAGCACACGTCAATGGACCAACGTTCCATTCTGGTCACCGTTGGTCGTACGTTCGCCCGCACACTCGTGTTGCTAGGGTTATGAATACATGTTATAATAGGCAGATAACCATCTGTTCTCATTAGTGCTGAATGTAAACACTGATAAAATATATCAGGGGAGAAACAACCTCTTTGACAAATATCTACACACTAAATCAAAAGAGCGAAATATTCACTCTGCTTAGAGTGGAAAGAGGGACCGCTCTTTTTAGAGCGAAATTTTCAATCGAAAATGGTTGTTTTCAACGAAACTCTCTCGCTTTTAGATGAAAAATGTGCTCTTTCTAGATGGGATTCCGATGCTATTGGATGTAATTTATTCTGTAAACTCGCAGGAGCCATTTCTCATCTTTTTAGAGTAATTTATTTTTCATCCTTTTAGAGTGTTTGACAATGCATCTTGGCTAGTAGTCAACTTCGGTTTCCACTAGTTGTTACTGAGAAGGTTGTCAAAAGACGAAGCTATACTGGGAAATTTATCGCGTTGCGTTTAGTTAAAAATGACAGTTGGCCGGCTGGTTGAGGGGATAAGGCCCTGGTTAAATTAAATGGATTAATGAGGTCTCCACAGGAACAAAACAAATGTTGTTGATCATTGATGTATGACTTTGTTTCTCCCAGGGGTCACATTAAAATTTCGCAAGATCATCATTTGACATAAACAACATACAGATCGTGCGCGTCACTTAATTATAGCTTTTAAACTCTAATTTTCCAAACGTAAGAAAACCCATCGCACATACAGACAATTAATGTTTGTAAAAAATCCAAGAGACCAAAATCAAAGAATTATAATAGTTTTTGGTACTTGAATTTTTTAACAAATTTTTATGTTATTAGTACGGGTTGCATTCTGTCTTTTCTCAAGTGAGAAAAGTTGATTTCATGTATAGATTAAGAAGGAAAAATAAAATAAAACCTTTCGACATGTTTATGATAAACAAATGCAACATATATGGCTGGCCGGATCTGGTTCCCAGGCCGTACGAAGACTAGCTTCCTTCTCTTTCTCTCTGAAACAAATCACTAGGCATTGTATACAAATAATTTTCAAAATTATTAATAAGACGCAAGAAACGTGCTTCAAAGCAGGCCAAAAGAAACTTAACCAAAAATCTGGAAGTAGTAAACTATATACTGTACATGTGAAAAAATAGAAACTAGCAATTATTATTTCAGGCGTCCATTTTCAAACGGATCCTTGTCTATGCACTATTAATGTTGGAAAATGAACACAAATACTTGTTGTGCACTTATAATTTTTAAGCGCTAGATAAAATTTACAGGTATCTCTTAAAAACAGTTGGTACTACTATTTTATTTTGCCAATAATTATTGGAAAATATACAATTTTTTACTGTTAATTATGTTTCTGCCCTTTAGCTTCTTATGAAATTTAAATGAATTTGAAGACTTTTGGAATCGCAAAATCTTACTAATATGTTTGAAAGTAGTAAAACAAACTCAGCAATACCAATATCTCAATTTCAAAATTTCTACAGAAAGATCCGTTTGGAAATGGACCCCTGCCTTGTACCTTCTGTAGTAATATTTCAGGCACGCTGTGCGCTTGCGACTAGGAAAATACATCATTCATACTTTTTTTTTAAATAAAATATCAGACACGTTATGTATTAGTAAATCGTAGAAAATTTTGCAATATGTTCAAAAGAGAACTAATGGCTAATGATGAGTGCGATCATTCCTTCTGAAAGATTTATATCCCTTTTTGAAAGTAAAAACTCATCATCTTTTGCACCTTAGACTGTAATGAGTCTAATCCATCACTCTTGCACACCAGTCCATTCCACTAATTCGTTACTTTTGTTAACGAGTCCTTCACTTCTCCACTATCTTCCATTCCCAAAAGATTCGAATTCCAAACGCATCATCGCTCGCCAAGTATTTGGCTAGGTTTTACGCGGAAGGTTGCAGCTAGTGGCAGCTAAATGTTGGATTTCCTGAAAGTGTTTATGCTAAACTTTATATTAACAAGAATCATAGCTTTGCCTCTCTTGGCTTTTTTTTATGCGCCTCAAGGAATTTGGAAAAATCATCCAAAATTTTATGTTAATATTTCGACGTATATAAGAACTTCCATTACGACAACATCAGGATACAAATCTCAACTTCATTAAAGTTATGTTTTACATTGTAGCTGAACTAGAAATCCTGACATACTTTTTTATAAAGAAACTATTTTCCTCAATGGCCGCTGCAAACAGAAATTTTACATAAACGTAGTCCGAAAATTTTGGAAAAATGAGAAACTTTCAGCGCAAATGCACGAATGATTATGCGTTTCAGATGTACAAACGAAATCCTTAAGTGTCTATTAGGCATTTAACAACAACATAACATGGTTTTTGAGTTGTCTTTTTTTTTATTTGAATTTTCAGATTTTGTCCAAGGCCTTTTTTTTTTTATTTCGTCCCACTGTGCGTCGGGAGCCCCTTCGTCACTTGGGGCACGCTCGCCCTCCGCCTTCGCCGCTACTGTGCTTATACATATAAAGCAAGTACTCACATGAAAGAAATTGTTAACCGTCAGAATCATTAGGTAAATAATTGAGGTAACTACTTACTTTTCTTTTCTCGCAGCGAAGCGTTACTGTAATTTGTATTTGTTCCGACAAAAAATTTGTACTGAAGAAAACACTACTACTATTCGCTTGAACAATTTCAATCAATGTGTAAACAATTTATGTCGTAGATTATTTATATAAGGCAAATGGAACGTGACCTTGCAATATAACTTTGTAACTTCCTTGCACTCACGTTTCTTTTTAACTGATTGCCACCTACGAGGAATCTTTCAACATACAATGGAAAATGTTCCACGTGGCGGAAGGAAGATTATGCGACATGTTCGTAAGTTCCTGTTGTTTTTTTCTTGAAGCATAAAACAAAATCAAGTTCATAGATTCTATTTTCAATTTAAATGGAAAACTGGACAGAAAGAAATTAGCAACATGAAGGCCAAAACCCTTAAGTGACTGATCAACCCTCTTTACATTAGTTTACGACATTACGTTACTAAAACTAAAGCAGTTATTCCATTTGTGCGTGTTTCTCCTCAATGGTTTCTATCTATGAACAAGACATTTAGCGCTACTCGAATACGTTATAAATAAGAAAGGAGGGGGGAAAAGAATATAGGGAAGCATTAGGAGACTTTGAATGCTGTAATGTTAAAACGAACTAAGTCAGAGAAAGAATATAGGAAAGCATGAGATTTTGAATCCTGTAATGTTAAAATGAACTAAGTCCAAAAAAAGAATATAGGAAAACATGAGGAGATTTTTAATCCTGTAATGTTAAAATGAACTAAGTCAGAACTTTCCAGGAGGGTAAAAAAGAAGTTGCTATTTAAATCGTATTCTATAAAATGTAGTAGCAAATTTCTGGTTCTGTTCCCACAATCCAAGGGATTCAAAAACTCAAAATGTAATTTCAAAATTTGACTTAGTCCCTTTTCAATAAACAGAAAGGAATGTTAATGGAATTATGTTCATATGAATGTTATGGTTGAATATTTATTCAGAAATAAAGATTTCTAAACACATTGCAAATGTGCATGCAGATAGTTTTATATTTATAACGAAAGAAGGTGATTTGTGCTTTGTAACCAAATCTATGTTTCTGCATTGCAACAAAATGTATGTTACTGCTTGTATCTCTCCACTCTTTGAACATGTTCTAACCTTTTAGGCAAGCCAGTATTTCATCACGCAAGTATTTTGAGTGAGGGGGGGGGTCTGACGTAGATATTGATAGATTTCTACACTTCTCAGCGCTGATAGGCACTTTACAAGAATATGTTGTTGTTGTTTTGTTTTTTTTCAGTAGAAAATAATAAATTTCGCATTGGGGAATATAATGAGCATTATTTATTGTATTAGCTTAAGTAATGCATTAATAAAAGCACTACGATAAAATGGGCATACAGCCTGAACCAACACAACAGTTTACGAAGTTCCAAATTTTATGAACACATCTAAGCTGCTGGACGATTCGCCAATCGAAAGAACGAATACAGAGTTCTGTATAATTCACATTCTCGCACAACGTAGGTCAAGTCAACTTCAGGGTCAACATTCACAGAATAACTTAGCACATATTATACTTATTGAAAAATACAAATTTGATAGTTTATTTTCTTGAAACGTACGAAATATTTTCACCGTCTTTAGAATGAAACTTCACTGCTTAGTACATGATTGTTCAGATGTCCACATTTTTAGAAATTATTATAAGTGTTCCTTCCAAAGAAATTTTCCTTTACTTTTCCATGTATTTTTTCACTATTTATTAAACGGTTTATTAACGTTTTGAAAATACCTTTATATCGTCCCCTTTTGACATTAAAACTAATGTTTATTCGAAATGTTTAGATCTCTTTTTAACTACTATAAAACGTCGGATAAACCGTTGAATAGTTGTGCATATACAAAGTTAAAAATATCTTTGAAAAACACGTGTTTTCTTCGTTCACTTCTTCACGATGAAGAATATGTTTATTCTTACCCATGAGCAAAATACCTCCACATGCTGGTGTACCGACGAGTCTGGATTTGTGGTGACTGCCTTCAAGGCCACACGCGTGTCTTTGCTTCAGATACGGTCTTCGTAACATAAAACAAATAGTAAAGAAGTAGCTATTCTGAAGATGCCTCCATGGTCTAGAGTAACGAGCTACGAACGAAGACTATGGAAAGTTTCAGGTTCGAACCCTACTGTATTTCTCTCCGGCTTCCCAACCTCGACGAAACGAATCTATATACGAGATACGAATGTTACGGGTTTGCAACATCGATAGAAGATACGTCACATTTTCCACAAGGAGGAAGATGGTTTTTTTTAATTTTGTTCCAAGTGTTTCACAAGAAGATCAGTTTACCCAGGTTTTCGGTACGGTTGGAAAAAATGTTGAACATAGAGGGTGCGTAGAGTATTTGAGGACATATTTGGGTACAAAATAAAACAGCACTATCTGGTGAATCCCCAAGAATATTGTGATGAAAATTTGCACTAATGTGCAGCAGCAGTTACAGCACTGGTTAATTTCATAAAATTTATTTGCGCTGCAATAATGACTTGAATAGTGGACCTGAAGCGGGGACATGTGCAAATTAGGTGATTCCTCTTCATTTCAGACATAACTCGGACAATGTCAGTCTGCAGAGAAGCGGTGCTGGTTTGGGAATTTTTATACGTCTCACGATCAATGACGCTACACACAAGTTAGATCATGGGATTTAAATCGAGTGAGTTCGGATGCCACATGATCGTGGAAATTTCAGGACACCCACTGAAAGAAGTGGAGTGGCAAGACACATTCCTAACACGGTTACCGTTGCTGTACACCTGATGTTCATAACTCTGAAATTACGCGAAGGAACTGTACACAACAACTGGTTATTTCGTCTGTTCACCATTTGGTCCTGACTGACGTTTTGCTCACTAGAGGACACACAGACCATGACATGTTTTTCTTAGTTCTTCACCTTGTTGCGTAACAGCTTTACACGAAGCAGGCGAGTTTCTTGTGTTCTGCCAAGCATGAAGTGACCTCATCGCATATGACTTGTTAAGCAAATCATCGTGCACAATACGTCTGATTGTGCCTTAAAACCTGGAGATCCATCAGGATAGTCTTCGTAGAATTTGGGGCGTTATCATCAACAATGTTTTGCACGTCCTTTATAAACTTGGGTGTTGTTGATGCCTTCTAGACAGTGGTTCGCAGAGCCACTTCATACCTAAGGCTTTGGCACACCGTCTCGAACTCAGGAATCAGCCGTGGCACATTCCTATTCAAGGAGTAAATGATGCGTCATCAGAAACATGGTTCTCTGTATATTTTCTTTTACGTTTTATGGATTCTATCAATGCCTTTCTGCTCTCAGATCAATGCATCTATGCAAGAACTTACAAGTTGATCATTCTCCACAAGCGACCAGCATAGAGATATTTCACTGAACAAGACGAGGTAGGACTTGATTTCTGAACATTACGTCAACTGTTTTGAAGTGAAGAGGAACATACTAATGTTGTGAATGGTTTAGCTGTTCACGATTGTGTTGATAAAGCAAAATGTTTTGAACGAAATATTTTTTATAGAAAATGAGGGGAATTCGGCAGACACATTCACATTTTCAAAAAAGGATGAAGACATTACAATGGCACACAAGAAATCAATACATACGAATAAGGGATCATTCTGTATGCAACCTAAACAGTTTTTCCAAGGATTAGCAGTTGTTGCCATGACATGAAACATGAACCTAGAAGACATTTTCTCTTATGAACTATGTTCTGTTCCAAGTGCTTTATTTGAAGACTAAGAAAATTTACGACCACAACATAAAGGAACACTAGCAACACTGACTTATGGAAAATGACAAGATCACCTTCAAATACACCACTTTCTTGTAAAAATGTGATTTATGGCGGATGGTTGCTCCATCAAGTTAATTGGACACGAATCAGGCATTCAAAACAATATTTGAGACCTACTTTTCTCACATGAAGGCACACTTTAGTGATGCTTCAATTGTTTTCGATGGCTACGTTAGTGTGGTCCATCAATAAAGGACTGCACACATCTAAGAAGAACTAGAGGTTTGAGCGCTCTTAATGTGCACCCTTCTCCAGAAATGAAACTTTCTATGGAAAAGGATGCCTTTTTAAGGAACTACAAAAACAAAGACAGGCTTATTCAAAAATTAGGGTTGGAGCCTTCTGCTGCTGTATTTAAAGTTTTGTATTCGGATAGGGATGCAGACACTCTGATAGTTAACACAGATATTCAAGAATCAGCAAACCAAGACACTTGTGTTGTTGGAAATGATACTTATCTGGTCATTCTGCTCCTAAGTCTGTCACCGTCAATCACGAATGCTTTGTTTCTAAACCAGAAAATAGGTTTTGGGACATCAAATCTACGAAAACAGACCTTGGTGAGCTCTGTAACAATTTGTTACGTATCCACGTATTCCTTGCTTATGACACAATATCACGAATTTTAGGAAAAGGAAAACAAGTGCCATTAGAACTTGCAAATTCCGATGAGGTCTTCCAGAAATCCATCTCTATTTTCAATTCTGAAAATGCCTCAAAAGAAGAAACCATTCGTGCTGAAGAACAGGCAACAACAAGGCTGTACAAAGGCAGGGAAAATGAATCCCTTGTTGCTTTAAGAATAAGAATGTTTCACAGCAAAATCAGTACAGCAACAGATTTCGTACGACCCGGAAACCTTCCCCCTATTCCTGTTGCACTTAAATACCATTCTCTGCGAGTTTACTACCAAATCATGGAATGGAAATCATACATCCTCTGAAATGCAACCTGAGGATTGGGGATAGCGACTATGGAAGGGAAGTAAGTATATTTTCCAGTGATGACAGACAAGAAACTTGCTCCTGATAATATCCTGGAAATCATTCATTGTAACTGCCATGGAAATTGTATAAGCATGAAGTGTTCATGCACGAAGTATGGTTGGTTTTGCACATCAGTTTGTGGACTGTGTCTGGGACAAACTTATGATAATGTAGAAAAGGACCAACAGCTTTCTGGCAATGAAGACGACCTGTTTTAGTAATAAGATTGCTACACTGTTTACTTGTCATCAATTAAATATACATATGCACAAAACTATATAAGTATGATGTGTTCATGCAAGAAGTATGGATTGTTTTTTACATCAATTAGTGACCAGCATCTGGGAGAAATTTGTGATAATGTGAAGAAAAAAAAAAGATTGAACTTTGTGAAACTGGAAACGATTCGTTTTAGTGATTAGATTACTAATGTGTTTAGTTTTTATCTATCAATTATGCATATGCACGAAAACTATATAAATATGAGGTGTTCATGCGAGAGGTAGCTCTAGTTTGTGCATTAGTTTGTGGGTAGTGCGTGAGAAACTTATGTTGTGTGGAAAGAAATTCTAAATTTTATGAAGAGAAAGATAATTCGTTTTAGTGACTAGATAGCTACACTGTTTTAATTGTAATCCATTAAATATACACAAGAAAACTTGTGATAAGCGGAGGAGAAACAAGTCTAGAAGAAACTTGTGATAATGTGGAAAACACCGTTGAAATTTTTTAAGACAAGAATGATTTGTTTAACTGATTAGGTTGCTACACTGTTTTAATTCTCGTCTTTCGAATATACATAAAGTGTTAGTTAACCATCAGGAGGACTAAAGAAATATCATAATTTTGAACAAGTTTTTACATCTTTCATTTCAATATTTGATTATCGCAATCTGTAGCGACATTTCAACGAAATCTCGGAGGTCAATTAGTAGCCGCCATTTTCGAAAATGGCGGACTTTCCCCAAAGTCGTACGAATGCTTGTAACTAATTAACTAATATTTTCTAAGGACGAAAGTAGCCATAGAGCTAGAAGTCCAGCCTTTGGGACCCTGCGGGTTCTGGCATTTACAATTGCTGGTGAACATAACTTATTCTTCATCGTTTCGTTGTGGGAAGAACTGACTGCAAATGGCGCCACATACTACGAGTAGGTTATGTTACTTATAACCGTAAGCTCCTCAGTAACTCACTTACTCCAGTCTCACCTTTCTGAGCTTCCTACTGCAGTTTCACAGTCATCGCACTAGTAATTATTTCACCTTTACTTTACACAAAAATTAAAGCTAAAGCTGAAAACTATCTTACGTCATATGTCCTTCAATTTTTCAGAAAGCATGGCGTCACATAAGCTTCATCATTTACAATAATTAAAAATAGCTTTACCCTCAAAAAAAAAAAAAAATAGAATCTTCGTATCATGTAAAATTTTAATTTTCTTTTTTGATTTGAAACATTTGTTGGAAAACAACACATAAGGAAATGATATTAAATAAGATGTCTAAAAACTTCATGAAGTGACTTGACAAAAACGGAACTGGTGTTCTCTCTCTCTCCCAATGGCGACGCTGATTCCGCTTCAGAAAGAAGATGGATCTTGGGTCCTTTCTTTCGTCAGATATTCTCGATGCCAGTTCCGAAATGCAAACCTTGACCTTCTGTTTATACAGTAGAGTTTATTGTTCATACCAAATGGAAGCTAAAGAATTATGAATGAAAATATAAATTATCCCAAAATGGGATAAATATTTGAGGCTGTCTGAGAAATAGGGCATTTAGCTATTAGCTAATGTTTGAGGTCAGCATTTGTTTTTTAAATTCCGTAATAAACTAAATTCCTTCTCATTTGGAGAAACAATTAAGCTATCGTAGTTCTTCCATACATAAAACAAGGAAAAAATCAATGAAGTTGTTTCTTAGGAAAGAAAGGTTTATTATCTCTTTCGGTAGGCCTACAGGCTGAGGTAGATCTCGAACTTTTTTTTATTTTCAAAAATTCAAAACTCGCCTTATATGAGAGCTATCGAGAAACTATATATTGATTTGTAGGTTATTCATCAAGAGCTGTTCAACGATACTCCACAAGATGTATGTATGTATGTATATATATATATATATATATATATATATATATATATATATATATTTATACTCGCTTTGTTTCGCTGGGAGCGCTGCCCCTAGACCCCCGTAGGAGGTTCGCTCCCCCCCCCCAACTTCAGTCCTTTGGGAGGATAAGCCTCCTTTATCTTAACCAAAATCTCCCTGCAGCACTACACTACCATGGTGTCCATCTGCACTCTCCCACGGGGGGACTGCGCCCAAAAAGGGGAGGTTTGCCCCATTTATTTTAACCTACTCTTGGTCATACACCTTCAAAGAAAATTTCTTTTCTCTACCTTCAATGATTTGGAAATTGTTTTTTTGGGACGGCCATTTTGGATTCAGGTTGACAACTTTTGGAAAGTTGTCTTATATTGTACCTACTTGTGATGGTACACCTTCAAGTAAAATTTCATTCATTCAGCTCAAACGGTGTGCAAAATGGGATTTTGGGCGAACATTTTGGATCCAAGATGGTGACTATTCCCAAATGTTGTAATATTTCCCTAAACTACTCGTCATAATGCGCCTTTATGCCAAATTTCGTTTCTCCAGTTCAAACGGTGTGGAAAATGTATTTTTGGTCCGCTATTTTGGATCCAATATGGCGTCTCTGGATACATCATGTAATATTTTAGTAACATACAAGTTATAATATACCTTGTTAACAAATTTGAAAGGTCTAGCTGCAGCCGTTTAGGGATTTTGGGCGGCCAATTTGGATCCAAAATGGCGACTTTTTCAACATTTCGTAATATTTTTTGAACTACTAGTAACAATACACCTTTATGCCAAATTTCGTTTCTCTAGCTCAAACGATATGGAAAATACATTTTTTGCTTCCGCCATTTTGGATCCAAGATGGTGTCTTTGAACTCATTAGGTAACATTTTCATAATCAAAAAGTGATGTTGTACCTTTATGCCAAATTTGATTTCAATAGCCCAAGCGGTTTAGGCTGTGTATTCTATACAACAATGGGTTCGGCGGCCATTTTGGATCCAAGATGGCGACCGATTTTGCTCATTAACGAACTTAACCTAGCTATTAAGCCTAGAAATAACATATTAAAATTTGGTTCAAAGATCTTCAAAATTATGGCCGTTAGCATGTAAATATATAAATATATACATAGATATCGTACCGGTCTCAATAGGTAGATTTTTCTTCGAAATCTACCTAAAATAATTTACGAGAGGTTAGTACCCCTTAACACAAACAGTAACAATAGTTGCATTTCATTATTAAATAAATTAGTAATTAACTCTTAAACGAGGTTAACGCCAGGGTAACAATTTTAACCATGAGTCAGAAATCTCACAATTACCGTAAATTTACGCCAACAGTTTTGTGTTGATGGTTCATTGATTTAACGTGTGATACGCTGTGCAGTCTCCACACTGAAATTAAGCTATTAAGAAAATAAAACATTTCTGCCAAGTTGAGGTTAACCTTTCTATGTATTTACTGTTTCATTTCAGAAGTAAAATAAGATACAACTCTGCAGTAAAAAAAAAAAAAAAAAACCC
>JAGDQP010019985.1:0-34009 GCA_022664845.1 Lepisma saccharinum | reverse complement strand
GTATTGACACGTTACGTCGATTTAGTGATGCAAGAGAGGACAACATTAGTGCGCTAATCGGTAACAGTGAGAGTGTTCAAGTTCATGTGAACTGTCGAAAAGAGTATACTCGCCGTGTTCCTGTACCGACCACGGACGAAGGTGAACTACCTGTGAGAGGAAGTGCACGCTCATCTCTTCCAAACTTCGACTTCAAACGGCAATGTCTGTTTTGTGAGAAAGATATTTGTACAACAGACGAAGTCAGGCACCCGGACCGATAAACATCTTATAGTGTTATTGCAACGTTACATGTAATCGAGTCGGTGCGTTCGATGGCATTAAGACGTGCCGAGAATGGGGAGGGGGAACGTATTAGTTAGAATTAATACCGAGGTTGACTTTGTCGCTGCAGAAGCCCGCTACCATAGATAGTGCTACTCATATTTCAATCGTCCAGGTTCTTCTTTACCAGGGCAAACATCACACTCAGGGCGACCTGAAGACTCCAATAAATCGCACGCATTTAAGAAATTATGTGAATAGTTGGACAGTACTGATGAATGTCAGTATTCCCTCCAGCAACTGTGCGAAATAATGAAAATCTTTATGTCCGACAGACGAGCTCTACACGAAGAAGCAGTTAAAGAAGAAGCTTCAGAGACACTTTGGTGAAAACATTGTCATTGCCGAACGGGTAGGGAAGAGTAGTGTTGTATGCTTTTCTGGGTTAGCCCATAAACTTCTGACTGATAATTGGTACACTGCAAAAGAAACCAACGAAAGGGAGGAAAGCATGAGGATTGTAGAAATGGCAGCCAAAGTTATTCGTCGGGATATTCGTACTCGAGTGTACGAATTTGACAGTTATCCAACAGTAGAGCAAATTGCTTCTGGAAATGAAGAATTAATTCCGGAGACGCTTACAGCCTTCATAAACGTTCTTATCCGAACTCGCAAACCCGTTGACGAGGATAAAACAAACAAAAGAAAAGGTGTTACTATAGCACATGCAATTATTGCTTCCATTCGTCCACGTTCGTTTATCTCACCTTTGCAGCTCGGCCTAAGCGTATACCTTCACCGACGTCATGGCTCTAAAGTTCTTGTAGATGTGTTGTCAAAACTAGGATTATGTGCAACTTACAAGGAGACTATCAAATTTGAGAATTCAGTTGCTATAAACGCCCCGCCCTCAGTAGATAACAATGGATACGTTCAGTTTGTGTTTGACAATGCTGATCACAACATCAACACTTTGAATGGACATGGAACTTTCCACGCTATGGGGGGCATCAGATGCATCACACCAGCAGGATCCGTACATACGAGCAGTTTTGTACCGAAGATTGATTCTTCTGCAGACTCCAATTTGGAATCATTAGGCTTCTGGACGGTAATGAGTTATCAGCGACCTTTGAAGGCAGGATCGTATATTTTTCAGGTGGAGGATATCAGCGCAGCTCTACCACAACCACAATGTGCCAAAGATGCTCGATTGGTTGATCTGTCCTGGATGTTGGGATACATACTGCAAGAAACATCAAGTCCTAGTTGGAGTGTATATATGGATGCTATGACTACAGCTAGTACTAAGGAATACGACACATCTGCTGTGTTGCCTTTTACCTTTTGTAAATCTTTCCCCAGGAAATCCAAGTACAATTTACACTTGCTTCATGAACGCAGCGAAGCAATGCATAGAAAGAAATAAAAAATCTTGTGTGGTGACATTCTATCAGCCACTCTACACTAAAGCCATAGACATAGTTCTAGCCGTAGGAGAAGACAGCCCCCTCTCGTATGTGATTGTGCGTCTTGGTGGCTTTCACTTACTTATGTCATTTCTTGGTGCCGTTGGAACCATTATGGCCGGTAGCGGTTTGGAAGAGCTATGGGAGACCATCTACGCGAAGAACACAGTACTCCACATGATGACCGGGAAGGCATATGCTCGAGCCATGCGTGCGCATTTTCTGACGCAGGTTTCGATTGCAAACTTATTACTAACAAATGATGTGGAAGAAGATGCAGATCTTACTTAAAGGCTTAAAAGTGTGCACTCAGATGTACTTCGAGGTGAGCTGTCACTTGAAAATATAAGCACATCTCAATGTCTACTGGACATTCAAAGCATGTTAAATGAAACTTTACACAAAGTATCTTTAACGAATCGAACCGGCAAACTATGGGTGCAATACTTCGAATTAGTTAACATTATGCGTTTTTTCATAAGAGCAGAACGCTCCTGGCGATTGGTATCTTCACATTTATTGTGTCCAGTGTAAGATCCCCTTCTTGCACGCTGCTGGCCACTTCAATATGCGAAGTCCGCCACATGTACTTGCAGCAAATTCTGCAATTAGAAACAATCATGACCCCTGAGGAATTTCACAAATTTGTGAATCATGGTTACTTCACAATTCGAAGAACCAAAAAATTTTGGTCAGGCATATGGATGGACATGACAATTGAACAAGTGCTAATGCGTGCAATGAAAACTGCAGGTGGATTAACTCACAGACGAGGAATGACTGAAAATGTGGTTGCGCGCTGGATGAATGCCATGCCTACTTCAGCCCAGGTTGTAGACGCAGTCGAAAACTTCAGTGGTACTTTCTCTAGAACATCCGAACAACACGTGGAACTGAGAGAATCTCGTAAAGTAAGGGATCATAAGGATCTTCGAAAGATGATGGCCTGGTTGCACTCGCACAATCCCTTTAAAACCTCGTCCAATCTTCTAGTGTCCATTGCTACGGGATTAGTTGGTGACGATAGTGTGAACTGTGTTGAAGCCCAAGATCGAGGTGTAGCTGCGATGAAATCAATTGTGGGTCAACGTTTCAGTGACGTGCATCTTAGGCGAAAAGACAAAGTCCGATCACTTGCAAGTGTGGCTAAAACTATAAAATTTAAAGGAAGAGATGTAGAAGTGAACCCAAACCAACTTTTTCATCGTATCCTGTGTGTCGTACGAAGCGAGGAAGAACTGGCCGAATATTTGAAATACGAATTGGCTGCAAGACCACCTGCCCTTTCGATGGTGTTTCAATGCGGAAAGGCAAAAAATCAGCATTGACTGCTGTTTTAGAGGAACTTGCACCTTGCGACAGCACATTACCAACAGATCCCGTATATACAATCGATGGAGGTTTCTTATTGCATCGTGTGATTTGGATGTGTCCGGCTAACTTTCGTCAGATTTGTCTCCAGAACGTCAAATACATTCAGCAACACTACGGGCACCGAGTTAATGTCGTTTTCGATGGATACTCAGGTCCAACTACGAAAGATGCAGAGCATGAGAGGCCTAATGACTAAGGGATCAGCGACGGAGACATTATTCGACGATCTCGAGGCATCTGTTGTGTCCCAAGGATTTTTTTTTGGAAAACGCCTCCAACAAAAGAAGATTTATAAACCTTCTAATGAAACATCTTCAGTCTGTGGATATTAACGTTCTTCAATCTTCCGCCGACTCAGACTTCTTGGCGGTTTGAACAACAGTGAACGCAGCAAGAACAGGAGTAGCGTCAGTTCTTGTGGGAGAGGATACGGATTTGTTAGTCCTTTTGGCTGCACAAGCTGATGTAGACACTGATGTTTGGATGCTAATTCCTGGGAAAAATCAAAATCCTCACAAAGTGTATAGTAGTAAAAAACTTCAAGCTGGTCTCGTAGAAGTTCTTCCTAATATTCTTTACTTTCATGCCGCAACAGGGTGTGATACAAGTTCCGCGCTGTTTAAGAAAGGGAAAAGGTAGCCTTCAAAAAAATTTAAAAAAAAACTCTATTTTAAGGGAACGTGTAAGTGTGTTTAACAGGTCAGACGCAACTCACGAAGAAATTGCAAGTGCTGGAGCATCATTTCTTGTCGATTTATACGGGTACGATATTGACGGTACCCTAGAGGATGCAAGATACCGTCAATACATGAGAACTGTGGCGACGCAAGCCGTTACATCAACATTTGACTTATCTACACTTCCACCAACATCATCCGCAGCAAGGCAGCATTCATACCGCGTTACCACCAGGTTCAACAGTGGAACGGTGTGAATTTACCACCAACGGATTGGGGATGGATACTGATAGATGGTAGTCACAAACCTATTCTCAACGAAAATGATCCCGCACCAGAAAACATCCTGCATATAATTTCTTGTGATTGTAAGTCTGGTTGCGAACGAAATTGCGAGTGTCGAAAAAGTGGCTTAAACTACTCGACTATGTGTGGCTATTGTGTTGGTCATGGTTGTGAAAACCGTTCACAGATTCTAGATGAGGACGATGACACGGGGGAGTTGGAACCATAAGCAGTGGCATTAGAGAGAGATGAACGAAGATTTGATAAAGGTACCTGTTTATCCTTAGTCTGAACTGTTAAAGTGAAACGAGTTATATTTACAGAAATACGTTGTTTCTTATATCATTATTAATAGTTACGGGTCGTCTCTTTCTTATAATGTGTATCATTGTAAATAAAATTCAATTTGGTGTATCGTAATGTCTTCTACAATTAACATATGCTAAATATGAAAATATTTTTAATATTAAAAAGTAAACCGTTTCCGAAACATGACGCCATATTTAAACATGGCGGACGTATATGGCAATTACTCGTTCTGAATAACAATTTCTTATATTATGCATTTTGTGGAAAATAAAAAGAGCAAATGTTCTATTTTGATATGTCTAAAAGATACAACCTTTCAAAATTAAAATGATCAAGTCGGTCGGCCGCCATATTAATGACGTAATATCTCTTAAACATATTTTCCAAGTTGTATGTTTCGCTCTTATTTATGGAAGAATTATAGTAAAACCTATCCAGAAAATTGCATTTATTACTTGCAAAACATATCTACTTCACAACTATAGCTATCATTAATAGCGTCAGAAGTAAATATGGCGAACTCATTTTTAAAGGTGTCAATCACTGCTTGGTGCGCATAAAATCGACTAGCTCCATTAGTTTTAGAGATACAAGAATGATATTGGGCTCGTTGGAAAGCTCTTGAAAAGGCAAATAACGATTATTTCGGGACGTTTTCCCATATTCGTATTCGTTTCAAAGTTATTCACAGTTAAATGTGACAACAAACATTAAGAATATACTTTCCTTTCAAATCTAGGCGCCATTTTTAAAGATGGCGGTTGTATATGACAGACACTAGTTATGAATAACATTTGGTAACATATTCTATGGAAAATGAAACAAGAACGAAGTCTCTATGTTAAAATGTCGAGAAGATACATAGCTTTAAAATTTAAAAGTTAATTTCGGTCGGCGGCCATGTTGATGACGTCATATCTCGGTTTCCCCAAGCGGGATTTTTTGGGACTTTGAGTATGTTGTTTAGGACAACATTCTGAATATTTTCACCAATTTTCAGCTTGTTATTATAAAATTCCGGGTTAAAACCTAATTGCACCGTACTAAAAGTATATTACAATAAAACTCCACCACAATTGTTGGCACGAAATATTCACGAGCTGTTTAACCACGACCACGAGATCAAGTCACAAACACACCACACTGATAAGAAGCAGGAAGCGTTACCCCCTAGCATAGTCAAAACCAGAGGTCAACAACCCTTGTTCAGCAAGAAAGGTGGAGGGCTTGAGGCCGTAGCCATCTAGTAGCAGAATTTCCACTCAAACGCAACAGGGTTGATTTTTTTTTTTACACAAACCTCACTACGAGAAATTAACTGAACATATTGTCTTACCCTCGTATATTGAACATCCGTTACTTCGCGAAAACATGCAGCGACGAAATGTAGGCTACAATACTGAGTACAACTTCGTGATTTGCTAAACGACAGGTATTATGTTATTTGTCACATCATTTGAGTGCCTCTTAACCAGATAGCAAACTGTCTTTAAGGGCCCGCTGTGGTTCAGTGGTAGAGCACTCACCTGTGGTGCGTGGGGTCCTCAGTTCGATCTCGGCTCGTGCCATGTGGGCTTTGTGGTGGTTGGTGGACAAACAGAGTGCGTGGGTTTTCTCAGTGGGCTCCTCCCGTTACCTCCCATTGTCTTCATTTCACCAATTCACCCATCATCATCCATTCGGCCTGAGCTAAAGTTGTCTTAAACAAACTTCAACTTCAAATTGTCTTCGAGTAGAATATGTGTTAGGATAAAAATTACCTTCCTAAACTGCAATATAAAGAGGAAGTAATATAAAAAGAAAAAAGTAAAAGTTGCAAATTATTCACAAGAAGCATGCCAGAGAAATCATGATGTTGTGCAATATGAATCCTACATCAATTAAAAAAAGAAAAAAGACGGCATTGTTTATAAAGTAATTGTAAACGATGGTTGTTTTCCAAGAGCAAGCAATTGGTCATGATAACGTAAGCTTAATTTTCTTATATTTATTTATTTAACGTTTATTGATGTATTTATTTAAACAATTGAATCATTCACACAAACACCGTTGTAACCAACATATTTGTCAACAGTGAAGTAATTTATTTATTTATTATTAAGTTTCTGATACAGCTGGAGTTGCCATTTTAGATAGAAACAAAATAACATTGCAACAAACTAAATAACCTGAAATTAAATTTTAAACAACACATAACACAGCAATTGATATCACTAACATGACGATTATAATACACAAAAGGAATAACTCAGATATTGGAATTTAGCGTTCGATGGAAAGTGTGTTCAGATCCGAAAATATCAATATTTGAATCAAGGTTATTGTACATAATTACTAGTCTATGGAATAAGGAGCGCTGCAGTATACTTAGCCTAGGCGTGGCACAATGAAGGAGGTTATTATTTCTGGTTATTCGCAACGGAACACGGAAGTAAAATTTAGATATCAACTCTCCAGTTCTAAGATTACCGTTAAGTATCTTCTATAAATACATCAAATCTGCCAGCTTGCGACGAGAAGAGGGTACGTGGAGACCAAGAACGGATAATAACTCTGGTTTGCTGAAGCTACGTACTGATGGTATTCTTCTTTTGACTATAGCAAGAAAAAAGTTCAGAACAGAATCAATATGAGATAAATTAGAAATACTAGCCATGTTCCAAATTGGGGAGCAATATTCAATTTTAGGGGAGATGAAGGTTTTGTAGAACATACTCAGTGAATGAAGGTCCTTAATTTCTGTGAATCTATAGAGAAGGCCAAGTAAGCGCATAGAACTGTTAGTTATAGAAGTCACGTGATCAGCAAAGTGAAGTTTTTCGTCAAATACCACTCCAAGGTCCTTTTGAGAAGAAACTTTAGCAATAGGATTATCTTCAATGATATAGGCAGATTGGATTTGATTCCTCTTTAAAGAAATAGTAAGAAAAGAAGATTTTGAGGGATTTATTTTCAAGTTCCACGCGTTACACAAGTCCAAGAGATCAGAGATGGAATTTTGGAGATCAGCAACATCCTGTAATGATCTGATTTCTCGAAATAATTTACAGTCGTCAGCAAAAATAAGAATTTTGGTAATAACTAATCAACGTTTTATTCTGCAAGAAGAACGCGATAGTGGTTTTAGGATTTCTGAAAACATGGCAGTTATTTCTGTAATGTGAAATGTATATTGGAAGAAAATCGCTGTAACAAAAAGCAAAAAAATGTGACCTTATAATTTGGTTTCTGTTGCTTACAACATTGTGTGAGATATTCAATTCTGCATTAAATAATTACATGGAATAGAGACTCACTAATGCAAAAGCTTGAATGTCAGTCTTATTTTTTATTTGTAAATATATTTGCTCATGTTATTGTCTACAATACCAATTAATTTACGTGGTGTCTACACACCTCGAGATGGCCGAGGTTAGAGAGCTCGCTTTCTTTGCGTGTGGTCACGGGTTCAATTCCAGCCGGAGCTTCTTGAACAGAGTGGTTCGGATTCCACTTTACCCAAAACTGTAGGCCCCGTCCTTAGAGGCTCACCAGCGATCGTTTAGATGATTAATAACAATTCAGTCAATAGTGTCTACAGTACTGTACATCGTCTACGGTTAGGGTAGCAGGGCCAAGGAAAAACCAATAATGCACTGAACATGGTGATTTCTCGTCCGAGAGAGTATCCAAAGAGCATCCACATTGTTTGTTATAATGTTTCACAAGCGTATCTTCAATTCTTGTATCGGGCAACTTCGGTGCGTCCAGGAAATTAAAGAATCAACACAGGTTTTACGGATGCAAATAAATTGAGTCGAATTATTTTGTTTGAGGAAATTGCTAAGTGATTTTATAACATTGAACTAGTAAATAAAAAGATCTTTTCTAAACTTCGAACCTATTTTGTGGAACATGAATACTTCTACTTTGTAATGTAAATACAAATAGAAATTTCCTTGTTTTAATACACTCAAAGTTGTTTTCAAATTATGTTAAATAATCCCCCCCCCCCCCCCATGTCGATTAAAAATGAATTTTAGAACATTGCAGTTTTTTTCTGAATCATATAAACCACCGTTTCTCAACCTTTGTAAATCCAAGGACCAGTAATATATCTGAAACAATTCTACGGACCAATAAGTTGTGTGGACCTATTTTTTTTTTCAAAAAAAAAAAAAAAAACCTGACATTTGAGGCATATCGTGCGATATTTAATATAAATAATTCTTAGAGCATGTTCTGAATACCTACGGAAACCCAGTACAATTAAGTAGAAGTAAAGCATTAAAGTGAAATTATCAGTTAGAACTACAGCTTTAAATTTGGCTGCAGACCGCTTGTTCCATCTTCGCGGACCATAGGTTGCGAAACGCTGATATAACCTATATTTTCAAGATCCGTACACCGCAAAAATTATAACGATATTTACGAATGATTCAAGAGTATATTTTGAAAATATAGAGTATTTGATTCAGAGGATGTTTTCAGAATATTAAAAGGATATTTTTAGTGGGCATCTGGATTAACCAACTAACTCTATGGCATAGCCATTAGAAACACATAGAAGCCATCCTTCCTAATCGTTTTGTCTATGGCTTACGGAACTCGCAAATTTAACGCCGCTGTAACAAACGTTCGCCATTGGATTCTGTCTTGCGCAAGATCAAGTCAATTTTCATCACGAAGATCCCTTCTAATATCTATTGTCCTCCCAACGACATATCGGTCTTCCCAAAGGCCTCTTTTCCTCCGGCTTACCAATCATGATAGAATATAATTTTGGTTTTTCCCTCATCCATTCTACGTGGTCTGCCCATCTTAGCCGTCGTGATTTCATTATTCTTATAATAACGGGTGTACTCTGTGGGTGAGTGGTAACGATCGCTCCCTTATAATGAAGGGATCCCGGGTTCGATCCGTGGTGGAGACACAAGTGGTTCGGAGCCCACGTTAAATTGTAGGTCCCGTCCTTAAAGAGCGTCATCACCCGATGAAAGGCAATGCTAAACCACCATGGGTTCACCTTGCCCAGGGACCTTCAGGGCAGAACGTGCCTTCGGGCGGAAGACCCATCATTATTATTATCATATCAGGTGGTTTTGCTGTTTTAAGAGTGTATTTTGAAAATACAGCATTTATGATTAGAAATAATATTTTCGAAATTGATTTAAAACTGCATGCTTAATAAACGTAGATATTATAATTATTTTTAAAATGTTTCTCTCTCTCTCTCTCTCTCTCTCAGTTTTGCTGGTTTTCAGTTAAGCGATTGAAGTCAAATATTTTCTTATTAATAACCTTTTTTCTCTCTCTTTGAATGCAGCCTGCAGTTCTGGAAGAAATGCGCCAGTGGACTTCAACGGAGGCGTTGGGAGAGCCCACGGTTAAACCAGACGCGGAGAGTCCCTCAATACGAGATTTGAGTCCCGAAGGAACAGATCACCGATTGCCTAGTCCCGAGGAGCAGCAGCAGGTGGTGGCTCTGCGGTTCCCCGGCCAGCTGATCCGCGTCGACGTCACGGGCCGTGGGTTCGACCGCATGACCAACTTTCGTCGCTCGCTCACGCACTTCGAGTATGTCGAAAAGAAGCGACGGAAGAAGAAAAGCAGACGACGAAACACCCTGGCGGGCATCGACCAGCGAGAGATCAGGGAAGCCGTGGATGCAGGCGACGACAGGTGAGAGATTTATTTTCTCTTTTCCGTTTCTTGGTTACGGTGATACAAACTTTCAAGAAGCTATCACTGACTGAACATTTCACTAGACACGGTGCCATCCAGTCAGATATATAGAGATTGGTAGCTATTATTTGTTTTTTAAAACACAAATCAAACTTTCATGGCCCGATGTTAGGCACACAATTTATTTTCAATTCACTTATTAAATTCACATTTTTAAGAGGACGAGCTACGGTCGCGCGTGTGTGTGTGTGCGCGAGGGAGAATTTTCATAGTTTTGAAGATACTGGACAAATGGCAAGCAATAATGAAAATTTTGGAAAGTAGCCCCAACAATACATATGTGAATGTGTATCAAATGAACGATCTGAGGTTTTGGCATTGTTTAACTGATAAATTAGAATTCCCGTAATTGCGTAGGCATATGGCGTCATCAATTACGGGAATTGTAATTTCTCAGCTACAATAAATAATGTCAGAATCTCATTCATTCGATAGATAGTTCATTTGTCAAAAATATTAAGACTCTCTCTCTCACACACACACACCCAACGGACTTACGAAGGCCCTATCACACCACGTTTCGACTACGTCTGTAGTCATTATCAAGTGGACTTACTGTTAACAGATTTTTTTTTTTTAAACAAAAATCAAAACTTCACAGCCCGATTAAAACAATTTATTGTTAAACTCGCGCATTAAATACATATATTAAACGCACAACACAACGTTTTGACTACGTCTGTTAGCCAATTGTCAAGTCTTTGAGAATCATTTTTATTTATTGATTTTAAAATTTTCGAACTCTTATTGTTGTCGGACCATATTAATTTGTTTATTGAGAACGGTTTTTTTTTCGTTTTTTTTTTTCTTTCTTTCCCTTTCTTTACATATCGATGACGTTTTTCCATTCTTGATTTAAACTTCCACATTCATTTTCATTAATATTATTCGGATTATAGTAAATGCGATATCCTTCTCGAATCAATCTTCGTTTTTTGCTCTTTTAAGAAATCTAATGCTACTGTTCTCTATATGATGAGCTTGATCAATGATTTGAGTAGCAATTTCAGATTTAATTTCTCTATTTTTAATATACTTAAGTGCATATCTTTTGTTTGTTCTATATACGGTACAAATTTTCGCAGTTACATTGGATTTTATTGTTCTCCGAATTCAGCAATGGATCTGTAAATGATACCTTGAATCCAAATAGTGCGCTCTCTAAGTTCTTACAAGGAAGGGTCACGATTCTCAAACACACAAATCCTATTCACACCTAATACATCGCAAGCAACATAGCGAGATATGTAGATTACCAACATTTAAGCTGCCATGGTCCAGGGGGAGGGGAGCTAGGGACTCCGGAACTTCGAATGTCACAAAAATGTATATAAAGACAGTGAGGTTTGAATGGAATATATTGAAAACGGGAAAAGTAACCAAAATAAAACTTGCACAACATATGACTGACCAGAAGTAATAACAAAAACCATAAGCAGTGTTTCCAACGCAGAACAAAGTTACATTTTTTAAATAGCATTATATACCAATTAATGCACAGTGGAAAAGCACTGGCAATAGAAAAGAAAATAGTACAAGTTGGTTGCACAGTGTTGCAAACTATAGAAGATATATGAGCTGAAAGTTATCGGGTAAGAAAATATATGTGGAGACACAGACCAATATGCTGGTATCTGGAATAACAGTAAAAACGCTAATCAGCACGTATACTACCGAGGGTTGGGGAATAGTGAAAGCATTGTCACCACTGAATGGAACCACGTGTCAAGTAAGATATATTTAAAAGGCACTAGTAACAAACAAAACATTGTGAACGCTGGTACCATAATGTTGCAATCTTCGTGTTGGTGTGATATATCTTCCATAGTTTGCAACACTGTACAGCCAACTTGTACTATTTTCTTTTCTATTGCCAGTACTTTTCCACTGTGCATTAATTGGTATATAATGCTATTTAAAAAAATGTAACTTTGTTCTGCGTTGGCAACACTGCTTCCTAGATGACAACACTGCTTACGGTTTTTGTTACTACTTGTGGTCAGTTATATGTTGTGCAAGTTTTATTCGGATTACTTTTCCCGTTTTCAAGATATTCCATTAAAACCTCACTACTGCCTTTACATACATTTTTGTGACATTCGAAGTTCCGGAGCCCCTAGCTCCCCTCCTCCTGGACCATGGCACCTTAAATGTTGGTATTCTACATATCTCGTTATGTTGCTTGCGATGTAGTAGGTGTGAATAGGATTTGTGTGTTTGAGAACCGTGACCCTTCCTTGTTAGCTGGCTTTGTTGATACTTGGATCTTATATTCTTTGAGTATCCTTCTTATTTTATTCGGTATATTTGGAATTGCAACTTAACTCGTTTCTAGTTTTTCTGACCTTCGGTTTATTCTCTTTTGAGCTTTTCAAAGTGTTTTCATGATTATTTGTTAATGGTAACTGTTGTGTACTGCCAGTTGCCTTATTTCTTTCTCTCGCCCTTTTTGGTTTTTGTGTTACGACCTATTATCATACACTAAATAATAATATAGACTTATACCTTTTTTCATCTGCGCTAAAATCAATGGGTTTTTGCTTAAGAGCACGTTCTTTTGCAGCCTGCCGTTCGGTGGCTGTGGTGGCTACTACTGAAAAGAACCAGCAACTGAAAGTAGTCGCCAGAGTCATCTAGCAGCAGGCTTCAAAATCTCGTGTTCCTTAACGCAGATGAAAATATGTAGGCGTGATAAGTCTATCTTATTATTATTATTATTGTTATTTGTGTTGCAAGCAGCAATATTAACTCCTTTACGTTAGACATTAGCCCTTTTCGTTTATTTGCGCAGAACTCGATGTAGGCAGTCTGACATTTTATTGAATTATGTTCATGACCGAACGTTCAATATTACAACTGACGAATAAAAACATTTTAAGGAAGTGAGAGATGCTTGTAAGGTCAAAACTTCGTTAAAAGTTGAAAGTGTTCCTATGGAATTTCTTAATGAGCCAAAATATACACTAGGTATTATTAATAATTTATTGATTACATCGGGGTCCATTGAACGGAGTGCTTCGAAACTCACTTTAACAAAAAAAACTGTAAGTCCTGCCCTTAGGACGTTAATAAGAGAACAATCATCTCAGTATTAATCTGCTCTACAGTCCCTTAAATTTCGATGAACACGTATATAAAATAAATCTAGTAATATCGAAGCACGTTTTGATCAGTATGTTAACAAAACAGGTGTTAGTAATATTCCGTATACGTGTTAGTTTAATGCCTTATGAGTGTTATGACCTAGCAACAGTTGCCAAACAATTAAAATTCAAGATTCCAAAACATGTGAGGTAGAAGTTAATCGCAATCTTTCTCCTTTTAGCATATTTGTACCATTTCTCAATTCATTTAGGTACGTTTTCAAATGCTAAATAACAAATTTGTACAATAATAAGAATCGCCTGAGAATACCTTTGAGACGAAGGTGAAAAGTACTTAGCAAAAGAATGTTTCCGTTACCAAGAGGACAATAAGGATTAATATTTACATAGTCACGTGTTATTTTTTTTAGATATAATTGTCCTCCGTGTATAAAAGACGTTCGTTATTCCAGTTTACTGTGACTATCATCGAGTAGAAGGACCCATTTCTGGAGTTAGAATGTTCTGAACAAGTTCATGGCTTTTCCTACTGATCCATAACATAAAATTCTTAAACGAAAATTTATCCATTTTCAGAGCCCTTGTGCTATTTCAATAACAGGCCAAGTTTCATTAGCAACCAGGTGATTTGTTTAAATTTGATGACTAAGTGTGTCTTCCAAAGTTCGATTATTTTTTTTAAAAAAGTCGGCCATGTGTGGACGTAATTTTCTCACAAGACACATTAAAAAAAGTATAGCTGAGGAACTTATATGCTGCAAAAGTTGACCAAGTTTTATAATCGACCAGGCGTTATATTTCCTAGTCGATAATAAAACCTGGTCAACTTTAAAAACACACAAGTGTATCATTTATACCGAAAATTAAAAAAAAAAAAAAAATGTGTTCTTTTAGCAAATGGCGTCCATATATATCAAACTTTCCAAAAGCAATAACATTTCCGTTGTTGTTACAGAGAAAGTAACAGTTTCCCACCTTCTTAACGGTGTAGATCACCCCCGCCATCTTGGTATGACCTTTCCATTGATTTACATGGGAATTATTTTACTCATTTTATGCGTCTCGGAAGTCGAATATTTAAGTTCTGCTTACACAAAATTTGTCTTGGTGGTTATTTTGACTCTTGTATAGTTTTGGTTTGTGAAGTTTCTTCAAATATATAAGTATAATGTATTATTAATAGTTTGCTATATAAATCACAATATGTTAACGGGAAATTATACTGTTCCTGTGTAAAATATTGCATTTCTATAAAGTAGCATGAGTAAAAGAGAACATGACGATAAACTGGGCGAAAACAGAAGTTAAAAGTATGCTACTGAGAGTTATAAGACGAATAAAAGTATTCCCATGTAAATCAATGGAAAGTGCGTACCAAGATGCCGGGGTGATCTACAACGTTAAGGTATTTGTGGTAAGTGATCACTCTAAATCGTAAACAACAAGTACGTACTTGTTTTTGTTACGGAAGAGAGTAAGAAATTTCCGAAGTATTGCATTTTTTTTTTAAATTCTTCGAAGTTGTTTGAGTTTGAATTTTATTTATGGCCTTTAGACATCTAAGGCTCAGGCCGGGAGAGGGGATGGAAGGTGTCGGCCAGGGCCTATGTTGAAGGAGCCATCCCGGCATTTGCCTGATGTGACTGAGGAAAAACCCTGGTAAACCTCAGTCAGGAAGGTCGGCCGCTGGGATCGAACCCACGATCTCCCGAATTCGACGCCAACGCTCTACCACTGAGCAAAATTGTCAGAATTTCTGTACACTCTGTGCGAACGACATATTAATACTCTTTTGATATCACAGACTCCACACGAATATCTATCATAATATCTTCTATAAGAAAAGAATTACTTCTTTATGCTAATTGGATGTTAAGATATGATTTGTGACAATTAGTTGATCATACCATGTTTTGAGTTTTAATGAGTATCAGCAGTGGATTTTAAGAAGGAATATCTCAGCAGAGAAAAGAAAATTGGGGGGGGGGGGATCGAATCTCTTAAATTTCCATAAAGAGTTCATAGAAAAACGATTACCAACATCTATGAATTGACCTGCACATGCAGTGCCTAAGTTGAAATGCAACGAGTCACTGACATACATATAGATCTGTATGTTGAATCTATTTACTTGCATGCAGACACAAAACATGCATAACCCCTCACAATAATACAAACACATATGTTTTTTAAGAAGCTTATTATATAATAATGGATTTAACTTGATCTTATTAAGCTAAATTTAATTGAATTGGGGTGCATAGAGTTGGGAATTTTGATTGGATATCGACTGCAACTATCTTCTGTGTGATGCGAGGTTACATAAAGGAGAAAAAATACAGGGTGAGTCAAAATTATGTTATCACTGAAATGGTAGAACTTCACCAATAAAAACAAGAAAAACATGGTGAGTTAAGTTGAAGACACAAAGAATAGACGCTAATTGATAACAAAAGTTCGATATCATACATGATTGGTGTGTGCTTAAAAATAAATATATTTCCCAGTTGAGTGCTAACATTATTTTGATTCGCCCTAGTATATTAATAATTGTAAGAGAGTGCGTTTTTTTTTTTTTTAATGAATATGTTGTAAACTAAAATTTAAACAAGCGCATATCGTACTTATTTCAAACTTATATTTTGCATTGGGTTAAAATATACAAACTTTTGCTATGTCGTTGAGCTACACAAAATTTCATCGACAGGAGTGTAAAAATATTAAAAAAAAAAAAAAAAAATACTTCAGTTTTCGTTCCTTTTATAGTTCATTGCGTCATTGAATAGTTCGCATCAGTTAATTTGTGCTGGAAAAGGAATTTAAGAGGGCTCCTGGCTCCAAAACCCCCATTTTTAACATTTTTCAATATATTAAAAAAAAAAACTAAGAGTACTATCAAAAATGTAAGTTCATAGCGCACTAGAACTTACAAATTACTATGAAATACAACAGACAGTAATCTCGAAATCTTGTCGATTGATGAGTGCTGAGACTTCAATTAAATAATGACGTCATAATCTTTGAAAACGTATCACTCATCAATGGACAAGATCTCGAGATCGCTGTCCATTGTATTTCATAGTAATTTATAAGTTCTAGTGCGCTATGAACTTACATTTTTGATAGTACTTTTACTTTTTTTTAAATATTTTGGAAAATGTGGGGTTGGAGCGAGGAGCCCTCTTGAAGCAAGGAAATAAAATGTTGTTATGAAGGTTGCTAACAATGTTATATATAGACGGTTAGCAATAATGAATATTGACCATTTAACTTATCGCTTTGGTAACTCTGGAGTCGTAATCGTTTGTTACAGAAGGCCGATACATAGACAGTAAAGCGATCGACAATAATGGGTGCACATTCTTCGGTGCACAAGGAAAAGAAACACACACACAAAAGATATATGCAGTGCTGAATTGTTGAATTTTATTTTAAGGTCTTTAGGCAGTTATGGCTCAGGCCGTATGGATGATGATGGGATGAATTGGTGGAATGAAGAAAATGGAAGAAAATGAGAGATCCCCGAGGAAACCGACGCACACGGTGTTTGTCCACCACAAAGCCCATATGACATGAGCAGGAATCGATCCGACGACTCCTAGTACCAGAGGTGAGCGCTCTACCCACTGAGCCACTGCGGTCCCAGTCATCAAAAGGGTTGAAAGGATAAACTGAGTGTGGGAAAGTATGTTGAAAATACAAATAGCAAAAGTAATAAAAGAAAGACCTCCTCAAATCAGAGAGAAGGTGAATTTATTCGCACTTCTTTCCCTCAACCCTCTAAAAATTTCCACTTAAATCCCTATGAAATCAGTGCTGTATCACTTGATATAGGTTTCGTCGAGTACTCGGTTACCCATTTCGGATTTCCCTGGTCAGTACAAGGTGTCGAGCTATAATAGATGATGTGCTCATTTTATTATTAAGTTGTTAAATAAATATAGCAACATTTTTCAACTCGCCAAGAATGCTTCACGTGAAACATCATGAATCTCTTTGCGTGTGTGTTTCCTGCATACATAATCACTGAGTCCCAAGATGTGCGTGTTGTGGTGTTGTAATACATCAAAGGAAACGTATTCGTTGTGGCTGGTCGCTTCCAACATTGACTGAATATATTATTTTCACGCAACTGTTAGGTAATCTAGTTATTAAAATTGCATAAGATGATACTGATATCTAAGAACATATATTATTACTTTTAGTATTAAAAGTTTCGTCAATTTTTGGCATATTTTCTAGAACTGTGGTTCGTAATCTATTTTGAATCACACACAGAAACGGGAGTACCCCGAGAAAACCCACGCACACGGTGTTTGTCCACCACAAAGCCCACATGTCATGAGCAGGGATCGATCCGACGACCCCTAGCACCTAGCCAACTGAGCCACCGTGGCCCCGACTCGTTTAAGAGTTTGATGAAAGCTATGGACTCTTTACCCAGAAATATTAACATAAACACAACTTTCCATGCAATATATTTTATTGAAATTTGGAGAAAAGATAAACACAATTCGCAGTTGCAATGAATCTATTACCACGACAGTGTTTCAGTAACAGATTCGTGAATCTGACAAGTTCAGTAAAATCACACCTGACGCAAGTTAAAATAGTTTCAAGCAGTCTGATTGGTTTTTCACAACACTTACTCATGCATTGAATGCAAATGTTATTTTTATCTGACCCCTCCGGACCACCTCAAACTCGTTCATGCACCACTTACAGGGCCGTGGAACTCCTGCTCTGGAGGTTAATGTTATTCTCACGTTTGTTTGAATTTATTGATGGCCTTTAGGCAAAGGAGGCTCAGGCCGGGATCTGTTGGGGGAGAAGATATTATTAGAAGGTAATCTGCCAAAGCGTAGTTAATAGCAGGGTGTCTACCACCCTGGAAAACCTGGAAACTTTATAAATCTGAAAAACTCAGTGAATAGTCAAGGAAATACATAATTTTTTAGGTGTACCTGTCCACAGTAGGTAAGAGCCCCGGCAAGACGGAGGTCGTGGGTTCAATTCCCACTGTTGATCGATTTTTTTTTCAGTGTGTTAAAATCCCCTATTTTAAAGAATTTTTTTCATTTGTGAAATATCAATAATATACAGCATGCTTGAACTGGGTGGGTGGTGGTGGGATTTAAAAAAATGTCATTGCGTATTATTTACATGTTCCATTATACTACGAAATTAGAACTCAGGGAATGTGAAAAAAAAATATCATGGAAAACTCAGGGAATTTCAAGTCACAAAATTAGTAGACACCATGAATAGGTACTATTCCGGCATTTGCCTGATGTGACTGACGAAAAATTCTGGACATATAACCTCACGTCAGTATACTCGTATGTTTAAGTTGGTTTGTGGTGGTAATTCCTTGATTACTTGATTACTATTTGGCTCGGTCTCTGTGGAGCAGTGGTGAAACGTTAGCTGAAAGCTCGCGTATATTCCAGTCGTAGTCAGAACAATGTGCCCTGCGGCCAAGTTCGTTGTATTAGTGCATTCAACTTCGCAGCGTCGTAGGCCAGTACAACTGTTACAGTCCATATTATTTACTCCCTCCTTTGGAGAAATAAAGGTAGGGTAGCGTCCCTGGACATCGTCTGTTGTTGCTGAAGGAAACGAGGGGAAATCTGTCAGAATGAGAAACATTCGATCTGCCTTCCAAATATTGAAAGAGTTTTCTGGTAAAGAAAATTATAGACCCGTTTCAATATTAAGTAGTTTTGCCAGACTGTTTGAAATGTTGATCGCTGAACTTTTTACAGTTGAATTTAAAGCCAATCTTTCATGAAGGAGTCACCGTAGCTCAAAGGGTAGCTTGTCTGACTACAAATTAGACGGTCCGGGTTCAAATCTCGACTAGGAGTCTTAGAGCTCCCATGCCTGGTGCTCTGAGATGTACTCAGCCTTCTATCAACTTGAGTATCACAGTCTCAAATTGAGGACTAAGTACTCCCGATCAGCTTAGGAGGTAAAGGCGGTCTAGCGTACGACTGACCACCCCACCTCACTTCGAGGCGTGAGTCGAGAATATGTGGAACTCTACCTCGCATGCTCATGTCATGTATGTATGTCAAAACACTCAGTTTATACAAGGGTGTAACTAATAGTTCGCAATATGATATTTTAGCTTGTCAAAGACTTTTGATACAGTGAACCACTCCCTTTTATTAAATAAACTAAATAAAATAAGTTTATCTTCACGTTATATAAAATGATTTAGCAGCTATTTACAAAACAGATCCTTTCAGATTAAGATAAACAAGATGCGAGTATCTTATCTGAAAGTGCAAAAGTTTGTAACGGTATTCTGCAGGTCCGCTTCTGTTTATTAATGACTTGTGTACTAGAGTGAAGTACAACATGTCAATATTGGATTAGGATGATTTGAAATAGCTTGTTATAGTTAATCGTAATCTTGATATTATCAAATTTCAATGTGAAATGGAAAAGTGGAGTATTAATAAAATGAAAATTAGTATTAATTTGTAAGTAACTGTAAAATCATGGGGGGAAATATATCTCAAGTTCACTTGATTAAATATCTAAAGACTGAAGAATCTTTGAAATGTAATATCCATATAGATCATCTAATTAAGGAATAATAATAATAATAATAATAATAATAAAGATTTTATTTGCAGTCAATGACCTGAAATTAGTAGTCTGCGGTTCTCTATTATTATTTTTATAAAATTTTAGTAAGAACTAAGCTTGAATATACAGCTATCATATGGAATGTGGGTTCAAAAACAGCCTCAAAAAAATATTGAAGCAGTAGAAAAATACTTTACAAGAATATTGTTATAAATTTGTACTGCCGTCCCCGTATGCACAATACAGAGGTGAATTTTGGTGTATTTTAATATTAAACCCTTGTAAATAAGAAAGGAAACCATAGATAGTCAATTTATTTAAGTTTTTGTGAATTATAGAACTGAAAGTAAATATCTATTAGAAAAATCTATTTTTATGTGCCAGTAGATCAATTACGACTGTCATAATTTTCCAACTAAAAACGAAGATATTAAAACTATGTTAGCCAGTAAGTATAATAATCATTCAACTAATTTTAATAATAACGAAACCATTATAGATTTTTTAACGTAATTTCAATCATAACGATTTAATTCCTTGTACATATTTGTAATCAATAATTTATGTATTCATATTTATAGCATGTATTTCTGTAATTGTATAGCTCATACGGAAATTCTTAATCTAAAAATTAGGGAGCATTTACCCCTGTGAAGCATTAGTGGATCTTGAATCATTGTAATTTTACAGGTATAGAATTTTGACCTATGCTGTAGTTTATAAATTTACAAAGCTACAGAAACTGCTCATGGCACATTAATTAAAGAATTATTATTATTAATTTGGTACCAGACAGAAGTGGTTTCGGTGTGGGTGCTGAGATCTGTCTGGGTGTGAAATTTACGTAAAATGCATATAATTTTGTCTAAACTTTTGCTATTTTTACCAAAATATCTTAATTTGAATAGAATCCGGACTCATCCTAAATACGTCCCTATTTGCTATCTACCATCAGAGACCAATGTCACATTCAAAACCTTTTCTCTCAGTGGAAATAACCCATGTATAAAGAAGTGTGAGAGTACGATTTTACATGTGATATTGTTCTGACACCCCAAATATGTTTTTTTTTACAGACGATGAAGATCACAGTTGTGTAGACCTACTTGTTTAGTGAGAGATGCAATATCGTGCATGTTGTTTACCAACGATACACAAGCTTGAGTACTCGATTCACGTGAGATCAGTCAAGCGCTACACTTAAGTTGTGTGCTACAAACAATTTTTCTTTTCTTTTTCACTCCACTTTTGCTGTCCTGTATTCTGAAGTAGGATTTTAATCTTATCAAACCGTAGCATATCCAGGAAACGTAAGCCATGATAAGATTTAGGAATTCAAAATAATTGACACACTTCTTACTCTGTAAATACATAATTTAGGACTATATACACTATTTTCATAATCATTTCTCTCTCTCTCTCTCTCTCTCTCTCTGGTGGTTGATAAGGAATCAGAGATGAGTGTCAATATTTTTAAGTATCTAAAAATATACGTTGCAACACTTTAAGATACTCCGCAATTAATAGGAACTTTGTCTATTTTCTAGATGGTAAAATAAACAACACTAGCTGCAATAAACAAAAGTGTTCATTTTAGTCACTCTCACGTTTCAGTTTCGACCATACCCTCTCCAATATGTTTGTCACACTCTCACTCACCCTCACCCTCACGTTGCAACTTTACCCTCACGTTGCAACTTTACCCTCACACTCTCACGTTGCAACTTTAACCTAACTCATCCTTACGCTCATCCTCACCCTTATCCTCATGTTGCAACTTTAACCTCACCCTCATCCACACCCTTATCCTCATGTAACTTTAACCTCACCCTCATCCTCACCCTTACCCTCATGTTGCAACTTTAACCTCACCTTCGCGTTGCAAGTTTACTCTCTCACCCTCACTTTGCAACTTTACCCTCACACTCCCTCACCCTCACGTTGAAACTTTAACCTCACTCATCCTTCTCACCCTCACCCTTATCCTCATGTTGCAACTTTAACCTCACCCTTACCCTCATGTTGCAACTTTAACCTCACCCTCGCGTTGCAAGTTTACCCTCATTCTCACATCCCTTACCCTCATGTTGCAACTGTACCCTCACCCTCACGTTGAAGTGATGAGGTTGAGGTCTGTCTATGTGAGGGCCATCCTCATGAAGTTGAAAACCTTTGGTAATAAATGCAACCGGCGTAATGAAAATGTTTCTAAAACACTTACAGAGTAGCATCGCACTTCAGTTCTGTAATTAACTTAATATTTTTATCATCTTAAGTAGCAAACTTACCGTCGCTTTCTTGTAACAGTTGGAATATTTTATCATTCCATTGTAATTTTATGTGCAGAAATGATGGTATAGAAGGATAAACAGAAAATTTTAGGCGTAAAGTGAATCACATAGAATGACTAAGATGTAACTGCTTTAGACTGTTTTGACCTTGTGTATTCAATGTTCAACAGTACACATTTAAGTTCTGCTAATTAAATCTGGTTTAATTTCTTTTTCTTAAAGGGTTACTCAAGAGCAAAGTAAAGATGGCGTCCCAGTGCCTGCTGCTTCGGAGAGGAATCTTGCAAACGATGAGAAAGTGCCTCGCAGCGCCAGTGCAACAGAATTCCGAGTGCGAGTAGACATCGAAGTCGATCCAAGCGGAAGACCTCGGCCAGGAACGTGGGACCGGCGCCGAGGGAAAGGCAGAGCAGTTGAAGAGCAAAACATTTATGAGATGATAACAAACAAAGAGGACGGCGTTAAAGCAAAACAACAACCTTTAAGTATTCCTATTTCAACATTATCTGCTGCGATGAATATGGCGATCAAACTTCGGGAGAGTTCGTTGCGAAATGGGAAAGATGATGGTTTACATTCGTCATCAGGGAACTGGAGTGCCAGTTCTAGTGCGAGAGCTTCTTTAGAATCCGACAACACCCAGTCTAAATCCTCTCCACCAATAGTCACCTCCTCTTCTGCATCCAGCATTTCATTAGGACTCGATTCTGCTGCATCGAACTCCAGCAGCAGTAACCAGCATCATCATCAAACTCATGGCCCGTACAAGAAAGTGAGTATCACCACTTCGGCGTCCACTTCGTCAAGAACGAGTGAAGGGACATTAACTCCGGATATTCACGATATTCCCTTTGTGGACGACGGGGAGACGAGTTCTGTATACTCGTGTGATACAGAAGGTTATTACACATCGTTCCACATGGATAGTGGGTTGAAAACGTTAAAGGAAGAACCGCGCGCCGAATCGATGCGAACGTTGAACGCAGAAAACGAATATGAACTGTTCGGTAAAGGAAGTACAAGCACGACAACTAGTTCTGCCGGGACGGTGTGCACAACTCTGAACTTAAGTATGAAGGACAAACCGTCACCGCCTGCTGTTCCACCCAGAGTCAGTTCGTTAGATCGACCGAAAAATTGTCAGAAACCGATCACCGACACTCTTCAGATTATAACCGATGGTAGTGATAACACTGATACAAGCCATTATAATGCTAGAGACAGTTCTCCGGGAGATAGTGGGCACAACACATCAAGTTCACCCATAGAATCCACAAGTCCTCAGGAAACACTCGCTCCTAATTCTGAATACGAGTTCTCCGAGTCTGATCTGGAAGGGGTTGAGAGGCTGGAGAGAATTCGTGTGAAAACAACCATCAATTCGAGCCGCATTCCTTCGATGTGTGTCATTACTCCGCCTCAGAGTGATGATGAAAGTGTAAAATCTAGTGAACAGTGCCAAAAGTTGTTTGCAAATAATGTATTACGTCATCAGTCTCATTTTATACCATCAGTGCCTTCGTCACAAGTTAGTAGCAATAGCTCTGATTCGGACTATGTATCCAGTAAGCCTTACCAAAGGATAGAATCAAGTAATTTTAAATCCAGTTCCGGAGGCACAACCTTGAATTCTTATCAACAACATTCCCGCAAATCTACAAAGGATGACAAACAACCGAGTGCGAACTTGAGTAGTGGAAGTGTGTCTCGTGTGGTTATGTCAAACATAAGTGGTTCCTCAAAAATGCAAGTAATTAACGTTGATTCATCAGGCTATGCTACTGTAAGCACCATCAATAGTAGAGAGCAACAATCCGATGGAAAAGGGATCAGAGCGCCCTCCCCAAGTGGGGGAACTTGTACCGTAAACAATGCAGAGGCGTCAGTACCGGAGACATCTTCAAAACCTTCTCACCCTGTTTTCAAAACACCTCTCTTGCCGTTTAATTTTGTTGACAAAGTGAAAGAAGTTTTATCGTCTGGTGGTCGTAGATCTCAAACAACAAAGCAAAGTACAACTTCATCATCCGAGTCATCTTCGGGTGACAATCATACGCAGAATAACAGCAGTGCAGGTGGTGATTACGTGACACTAGCAGATATTAAAAATAAACAAAAACAGAATTATAAGACTGACATTCGAAATACAAGTAATAGTGCGAGTAGCAGTGTACAAACGTCGAGAAATAATTCGGTTTCGCCTAAGAGAGAAACTGAGTACGTGTCGTGGAATGATTTGCCAGTGAGTTGTGCCACTAATCCGCCACCATTCACAACCTCGCCAGCATCCAGCACCGTCATTTCCCCAGTGAACTCGCTAGAAAGAAAGAAGAGACAAGGTGCCAGAGTTACCTTAGATTCGGAAGGCAAGGTCGTCTACTCCTCTGATAGTCTTCCGAGGAACAAAGGCGCTCAATCCACATTTGAGCCTGGTCCTTACGTGAAAGAGACCATTCCTAGTCCAACTCCAGCAAGAATACCCAAGACTAACATAAGACCAGTGACCATAACAGGAGGTGATGGATTTCAGGAAGAGTCTTATCGTCCTTCTTTGAAACCTTCGTCACCAGCCATGTCACAATCTGGTAAACTCATCATTAAAGCCGGTAGCAAAGAGAGCACAATGGTTAGAGTTGCTTCACCTGTAGACACTACACGAGCCGCCACCGTTGTTGCCTCAAGTGGCCCTCTATCTCCTAAATCAACGCATCGTGGCGCTTATGTCAATGTCCAGTCAAATGCGCAGCTAGATGGCAGAGTGGCAGTACACGAAGGTAAGAGTTGCTTGACTGAGAATTCAGTTACCACAAATAATAGTCATCATCAACTCACACTGACCAATCATCATCCAAACACGAGTCCCTGTCAACCCGTCTCTCCGTCCTTAATCCTTAGAAACAATTTTACTTTAAGCCAAGAGCCTAGTAAGATAAAACGAAACGAAAGTTACCGATTAGCTAACTCTCCGCTTCAGATAAAGAAAATAAGTAACCACGAACACGCCAATGTAAACTGGAAACAAGGAATTAATAACAATGCTTTAAGATGTTTAGACCCTCTGCCAAGTCGAATCACTCGTGGTCCTAACTCCAGTAGCCGAGATAGTGGCATTAGCCAAGTGGACACTAGTCAGAAAAACACTTCAACAGGAGATGTTTTGTTGTCACATTCGGGAGAGGAATTGAAAGTCACGAGCAGCAACTTATCACTCGAATCTTCGAAAACAAAAACGAGTAACCACAGTAGTGAAGAGACTAAGGTCGTGGTCAATCCCAACGTTCTGGGACGAAGGGTTTACGGTCCACAAATCAAAGTCGATCCAAGAATTTTTAACAAACAACCCCGGGCGGTTCCTCTTCAGTCGTCCGTGGCAACACAGCCGAATAAAGTCACAGTGCCTCGAGATACGGAAAGAGCAAGAGTTTTAAATACAGGTAATGACACTGAAATTTGGTAATGCACTGCACATCACCTGACTCTTAAATTTATTTAAAAAATAAATATATATTCATGACAAAACGAAAAGAAGGACACAGGTAGATTAAAATTGCACCACTGATTTTATGCACAAGTTGAAAAAAGCACAAACTGTTTGATCATTTTGCTCTCTTGTAGACTGCATGAGTTTTTTTTTAGTGACGCTTGCTAACACCAGGAAGAAGGGAATGTTGTCTTGTGTCTTGAGAAAAAGCGAGGTCTTTTTCGTTATTTTTTTTTATGTAGAGATTTTTATTTTTTAGAAAGAAGTTTTGTTTTTGTGTGTGCGTGAATGCTATGTTATAGATTTTTTAGTACACTTGTTTTTTTAAAAGAAACTGACACAGTATTGGATTAGTTAATGTACGGTACTTATTTTAATATACCGTATTTACCCGAATATAAGCGTCCCCTAAAAAAAAAAAAAAAAAAATTGTGTAGGTTTTGAAAAAATCGTTTCTTATGTAAATATAACCACCCGCTATACGATCATTACAGAAAATTCACCCATGACTCGTCATTGGCTGCAAAACTTGATAGAAGTATCTATCCAGATAATGTTCGTACCTCTAACCATTCTGTAAATTTCAGAGTGTTGGGTGAGGTTTGGAGCCTGGGTCTTCCATTTGTCCGAAAATGTATTATGCGATTATAAGTTCCCCTCAAGAATTTTAGCTCTACTACATCCTTATTAAATAATAATAATAATAAAACGGCCCACTTATATTCGAGTAAATACGGTATCTTTCGTTCGTATAATTTGCTAAAGGAAACTAAATCACTATAAACTTTAATTTACTTCAATGCTTTTTGAGAAAGCATGTTTTTTGTAAGAAGCTGTGATTTATATGATGTACTTTTTTGTTTTCGAGGTGTAAATTTTCTTCATTTGTTGGCAGAACAAATGTTACAGTCCTTTTCCCTTTACGTTTATGTGTTTTCTGTGTTTGTAGTATAATGTAAATAGATTTATGTTTTCAAAGCCATAAAATTGATGATCTTATATATAAAAGAACTGTTATGTACATAGTTTGTTTCAGTGTTACCGCATTTATTGTCATTTTACCATCCTCTGATGTTGAAACGAAAGCATGCATACAGTTACATGACAGGGTGATTATTATTGTTTCTATTTCAATCGGTGTATGGTTCTTTTATAACGCTGTTTGTGTGTTATTCTTTCATGAAAGTGTAGGGAATCAGAAAATGTAATTCAATGTGCAGAACACAATCATTATTTATTATTCTGCACTGCTTATTCAAGGTGTTCATGCTTTTTATATGCTCTTTGGGTGCTTTCCCCAGGAGGAAAACTCGACGGGCCTACGGTGGCCCGCCTTCATGATTGGGTGGGCCACCGGAGGCCCGCCGAATTTTCCTCATAGGGTTTTATTTTTTGTCTGTGTTTGCTGTAAAGACTTCAGGAGCTAAGGGTTTGCTTTTGGGTGTTTTTCGGGATATTTTTGCCTCTTGTCTGGTCCTTTTTATATTTTTTCATAAGTGGTACTTATAGCGTTTATCATTTTTTAAAGTTAATTTTGGCCAACTTTATAGTTACCATAAGATATTTCTGAATAATAAGTATGTGCCATTATATTAAAAAGCAAGGTTGGTGCCCGAGTTTATCAGGAATTTTGAGTTTCGTGTGTTTTTTCGAAACGGAAGAGTTTCTCGAGTAATTGTTTATAACCCTATTTTATCGTTCCAACGTCAATTTTTTAGAAGTATGGCACTGTTATTTAAGCGGTTGAAATGGTTGGGAAATAACCAAGAAAGTATTCAAAGTTACCACATAACTGAACTGAATTATTATATCACAGTTTTGTATATATATATTTTTTTATATATATAAAGTAAAGGGAAATTAGAATCTACACGTATTATTTTGTGAGTCTTGGTATTTTGTCAAGTAGAAGATAATATAGGCAAACTGCAAGGTACTTGTAGTTTTGGAGGGTCAAAATAAAATCTTAAAAGGGAAAACAGAAATCTAAAATGCGAATGAATAATTGAGGTATACAATTTTGATACCATTCATATGTTGTTGTTGTTTTTATGTAAGAAAAAAAAACGTTCCAAATTTAATATTTCTTTCACATCTACTCTTTCTTTTCAACAGAGCTATTCGAACTTTTAAAAATTTGTTTCTTTCGTATTCTCAGGAAAAGTCGAATCGCCATTGCAAGAAAGATTTTCGTTTCTAGCAGAAATCACTCAGGAAAAATGTCAATACGAAACTCGTTCAAAAATGCTCGTTCTCTGTTTCATACAACAGAAAATCCACTCTTTCATTATCTTTTCCTTTTTGACATTTCTCTGTCCCTATTTGTTAGATTACAGCAAAGTAATTCATATGAAGAACAAATCCTTGGATTTGATATTAATACCAGCATATTTATTTAGATATACATAGACCATTTTTTGAAGTGACATTTATCAGATAATGTTTATCTGTTCAAAATAAAGAGTTCATCTTTACGAATACATCTGTAACCCATTGCATCTTATAAAATGTAGGGAATTTATTTAGTTCAATCGTAATAAACGACAACAAGTCTCAGATCAAAGATAACATGTTGCACAGTTTATGATGTGTTATAAAAACAATCAAGGATACGACCTGCAGTTAGTCACACTATTTAATTAGACAATTCGATTTAATTTATCGTAATGAACTTGTAAGAAATAACAACACTTATATTTCCAAATCTGTAACTTATCTTTCTTTTTGTACAAAGGCTTCGGCACCCTTTCTTCCTTCTTCTGTTTGGGAATATCATTTTCTTCATCTTTACTATCTGATTAGTTTATAAATTATTTGACAGTATTTTTGCTGCTTAGTAACAAATATAAGTAAAAAGCGTAAAGCCAGATTATCTACGAACATATTGATAATATATATTAAAATAGTTTGTGTAATAAAATGACATCAGCACGTGAAAATTTTTAGAAGATATATCTTTAAACCGAATCTATAATACTAATAAATCACGGATTGCACATAAAATAGCGAAAGATTCTTTATTTTAGAGGAAAGATACTTTTTATCTAAAAAAAAAGAAATTTGGAAGTAATGTTTTAACTACAAATTTCAGGGAATCGTTTTACTGTGAAATAACATATTTTGATTGGTTCCTGAAGTCGTTTAGTTCTTAATTTTGTAATTGTTCACTAGTCATTTGGTTTCAATTACCCATCAATGAACCACTTTGAAAACACGAACACGGTTTTGTACATAATCATATATAAACGTCAGAGGTGCTTATTATCTTCTGTCATGGAGAAATCGTGACGTTTTATGTTACCTCAAAATATAATGTGTTACTTAAGTGTTTAGAAGAAAGGAAAAAAAAAACTAACTGGAGTTATTAATGAAAAGCTTTTAATAAGTTATGTATATTTGCCTGGTAGCTAGTTTGTGTTGAGTGAGTTAAGAAATGTATGCGCACATTTGTTGGTTTTTTTCCTGCATTGTGATAGAAACTTGTGTGAATAGCTTTGTTTTTAGACATGCATGAAGTACAAAAGAAGAATAGTATTTGTCTGCACAAAAGTTTCCTGTGTATAAAATGCATCTTTTTTTCTCTATTTAATTGATGTTATTTTTTTTAATTATATACAATGGGTGATCCTGTGCATTACCACCTTTCCTGTCATTATACCTGTCATAGAGAGGTTACGAAGTAGTTTCTTATCGTAATGAATCACAGTAGTTTTTGCACATAGTCTTCTGTCAGTTACTTCGATCCGAGATGGATTCGAGGTACAAATAGCAAAGTAGAACGTGCACACATTTGAAATGTAGCTGCATTCACTTACGAACTGTGAGGAAACGTTATTTTTTTATGTATATAGGTTAACCTGTATGCATTGCACGAACTATACGAATGATGTTCTTTAAGGTTACTGTAAAGTCATCTCTATAACTAAATGGCACCACTAGCTTTTTTTTTTTTTTTTTTCGTCGTCGTCGTCGTCGTCGTTGCTCGATATTGCAATGCTGCTCCTACAAATTCAAGCCTAGAGAGTTCAAACTTTCAGGGAAAAGAGTTCGTAACCACTTCAAGAGTTCAGTACGTTCCGATTTTTTTGTTCATTGTTGAAATCGCTTGATTGTTGTGAATATACAATCGTATAACAATGAAGCTCTTTCAACAATTAACAAAAAAAAATCGAAACGGATAGAACTCTTGGAATGGTAAGGGAGATTATGCTCTCAAACGAACAAAAACTCCCTTACCTTATTCTGTTTACTCTTTATTAGCATGTCCACAAAGTCAAATGGGGTACATTTTGTTAAGTTTCTCAGAAAAAAAACAACTATCAACTCTAAATACCCCAACCTCATACTCTTTTGGCAGTTCCTTTTTGAAAAACTTGATCCAATCTTCAGTAACTTTAACTTAAATTCTAGAACACCACATATTTTCCTTTTAGTTTAATGGAGTTGCTTCCAGCAGATCTCACCTAATATATTACCAGAAAGAAAAACAAACTGCCAATACTTACAAAGAAAAGATATTGGTCTACCAATCAAATCATTATTAAAAAGAAGATATCCCACGAAACTCTATATACAAATTCAAACGAGTTTGAGACAAGACCTCTGTCATTTATATATATAAAATGAAGGAATACATCAAATAAAACTACTTAAAAGAAGAGAAGTCGATTTCGTCAAATCCATCAAATTAGGGTATCTAGGTACCCATATCAAGGAAGAAAGGAAGCAAGAAGTATAAAACCAGTAGTTCAAAACTATATCTTTCTTATGACTCCTTAATAACAACGGATGAAATTTTCTACAATTATAGTGAAAACCCACATAGCAAAATGACGTCCCAGGGATATCTGACGGATCTCCTGGCAGGATATCGGGACGTCCGTAGGACGTCCTGTTTAAGTCCCGTTTACATCCATGGGACGTATAGTTATAAATAATCCTTCGTATAACTATACGAAGGCATATCCTTCGTATAGTTATAATTAATTAAATAATAATAATAGTAAGGTCGATTTAATTTATAGAAATTCCAGGTAGGTAATCCCGCACGGCTTTCCGGGGGACATCCAGTGGACCTCCATACGGGATGAACTGTTTGTATTGCCCACAGAGTTATCCCACGGACGTCCTTAGGACATCGCTATGGGAGCAGGACCATTCTGACGGTAATGGGATCTAAATGGGACGTCCCAGGGACGTACTCTGCTATGTGGGAATATGAGAAAACACAAATGATACAGTACCTCCCTTCTAAAAGTGAATCTCTGTTTAAAACTTAAGTGACTCCTCTTTTTTTCCACTTACAATTCATAAAACTTTTAAGCGATTAATGAAGGCACATTATCAAAACTATTAAATACCAATGATACAATTAAATTGGACCATTTAAAATGTCCATAACATACTAGTGAGATAAGACGGGTGAAGAAGATACACAAGAAAGAAGATTTTTTCTACAGTGGCATCTTAGTACCCATCACAAGAAAGAAAAAAGAAAAGAAAGGTTATGAACTTTCTTCTCGGAAAGTTTGAACTCTCTACGCATGAATTTGTAGGAGCAATATTGCAATTTCGCGCAACGAAAAAAAAAATACATTTGAGATAAACGGAGTTAGTGCTGCCATCTACTTCTAGAGATCATTAATTTACACTAGCCTTAAGTACGTAGCAAATTCGTGACAGTAAGTATTCCCACTTCTTTCTATAAATTCAAATGTGATTGTTGGTAAACATAAAAGTGTACTTTCACGGATTGCAATCTGTTTGCTGTTTCAAGAATGAGTACTGTTGATTGTGGAAATGCTGACACACTAACGTGAAGGTTGTAAACAGTTTTAAAGCCAGGTTCAGACTACCAGATAAGACGTAAATCGATATTAAAGAATGAAAAGTATCTGACTGGACCGGGGATCGAACCCGGGACCTTTGGATTACCGTCCCACTGCGCCACCCAGTCGAACCGTTTCCCAATCACACACCTTCAACTCTTGATGTCGATGTTCTCTCTCAAAACCACCTGGAGAGTACCACAACTCCCAGTTGTGCTTGGACTTTCCTGTGTCTCATAATGGTGAACATCTCATACGGAAGAAATAATTTCCAAAGTTGAAATGGAGGCAACTTCCGATTTTTTCAGTCACATACTTTTCACTCTTTAATATCAATTGTATCTGTACCTACAGAGGCTTGATGTACAGAAAAAATCGGAAGTTTCCTCCATTTTAACTTTGGAAAGACGTAAATCATTTAGACAAAATGTTGGGTATGGACAGCAAAAGACTGTCAGTCTTTGAACTGAACAATGACTGAGACAAAAGTTTGATGAGAATAGCTTCCGTTCCGATATCTGATCAAATTTGCATGACAGTGGGGACGCTTTTTTTTTTCAGTGGTGGAGGAAACTTCAAGTTGTGCTTGTTTCTCCATGTAAAAGTTTGGATAAGGCTGTTGGATTTAGAAATTGAGAAATCAAAATTCGATTTTGGATAATTCCAAATTTTATATCTTCAGCCTACAACAGTTTGTCATCTATTATAAGTACTCACACCACAAGAAATATGTGAAGGACGTACAATAAAAAGTATAGTGTTGATATCACCATCACAAACGTTTTGTCTGAAGGATTTACTTGATAACCTGGACCGGGCTTAAGTCTGACGTCATGTCCCTCTGTTACCGCGAGAATCATTATTTTTTCTACCCAGATAATTTATACAGCATTACAGATAAGTCTTTTATGAGAATAAATATCAATTAAACATTCGTCAGCAGTGAATGTGAGCTCTAACAGCCAACCGCTTATATAACTGAAGAAATTAAGATAGAGATGATTGGTTTTGATGTTTGCCGAAGTAACCACATGCTAAGGTAACAATTTCGGGGAGAGTCCCAGAAATAATATTTTGGCACCCGGCTGTTTTTGTCCTCGATTTTCAGAAAATGTAAACTGACATAAAGAATGTCTCAACCCACAAGAAATAGTTTGCCAGCAAAACGTACGATGTTCCACGGACAAGAACACGTATCTAGAAGTTCGTTTCGGGAGGGGCCAGTGTCTGGGGGGGGGGGAGTGTCGGAGGTCTGTATGGGTGTGAAATTTACGTAAAATGCATATAATTTTTCCTAAAATGATACTAATTTTACAATGATATTTTCCATATCAAATCTTTGCTTTTATCAACTCAAGATAAAATAAAATAATTGCTGAGCAAAGCAAATACGTTTTATTTAAAAACTACAAACGTGTAACGGTTTCGCCAACTAACAAACAACTTGGCTTCATCAGACACAGTCTTTTTTTATTCCTATCACTTCTTAAGTTTCATCACAGAGTTCACTCAGTTTCTCTTTCTATCAGTTCTTCTCCATCAGTACAATAGCGCCACCTTTGTCCGGTTGTTGCACACATATGTCTTTCCTTCTCCTTATGTTCTCCAATACACCGTATTCTTTCTTTGGAAGGTTTCACCCTCCCTTTGTTATGCTCTTTTTCACTATCACCTTGTCCCTTCTTCTTATCCTGTCCCTTATGTCCTTGTCCAGTACCTAGGCTATCGCTTGTTCCACAGAGTAAATGTCTTCCGCAGCATCCACTCTCTGATTTTTTACTTTAAATTTATAGCCTAAACTCTAGCCTGGAGTGTGTCTGATGAAACCAAGTTGTTTGTTAGTTGGCGAAACCGTTACACGTTTGTAGTTTTTAAATCAAACGTATTTGCTTTGCTCAACAATTATTTTATTTTATCTTTAATTTTATGAAAAAAAATATATATTAATTTCGGGGAGGTCCGGACCCCCTTCCTAAATACATTCCTACGTATCTGGGGAAGCAATGCCCGTATTGTAAACAATATAATAAATTAAAGAATTCTTACAATCAGAAAATCAGAGAAAGCCACTGAAGCTATTTGACAATCTAAAAATATATATACAGTGATTTTTTTTCTAAACAGATCAAGAAAGGAAATTAAAATTATTATATAGTGATGAGCGGGTACAGCTAGAAATTAACATTGTTTAGTCAATTGTTTCATTCGCTATTTTTATTCAAATTGTCATTTTCGTAGGTAAAAATCATATTGATATAACAATACGTTAAAATAATTTACCCATATACGGTACCATCCCGAATACGATCTAAAAATTATTCTTCGAAATATATAAGAAAAAAACAAAACACTTTTATTAATTGAAAAGATAGAAAAATGCTGTGTAACGTTTATAGACATTCATACTTTTATCATGAATCTTAGAATGGGATGTGACCCTTGAGTAATTTTTTATGTAAGCAGAACTTAATTATTATTGAAGCTTCACATCAACCGGCTTTTGGTAAAACCTATTCTTTAGTATAAAAATAATAATTTGATATATATATATATATATATATATAAATCACAGCCATATTCAATCCACTAGTGGATGAGGCCTCTCC
>JAGDQP010019984.1:0-34010 GCA_022664845.1 Lepisma saccharinum | reverse complement strand
CGATCGGAAGTTGCCCGAATAGTAGCCGATTCTTTCTTTTGTTAGAAATTGAAATTATTCTAATTCTACTTAATATGCGGACAAATCTTATAATTGGTGCATTCTTTTATTTTACTTTCGTTATGAATTTCTCTTTCAAAGAGAAACAGAGGATAAATATTTCTTGTATCGTCTTAGTTATCTTCACTCAGAAACTTTAACTTCGTGACAATTTTCATTTAACCTTTAACTACCTTTAAATCTTATAACTTCGAACCTTTATAAATCTTCTCGCAACATTTTATAGATTTTAATTCAAACTTTTAGTTCTTATATTTTACCATCAATGCATGCCAATTGCGTTTAACATCAATGCAAAAATAACATCAATCCTTTACATATGCAACCCACATTATTTATTCCCAATTACAACTTCGACTTGTATTTCAGATTCAAATACTTGATATTGAATCACCAGGATTTGATCCTTGGAGAAATACTAAAATATTTACCAATTTTAACCAAATGAAACGCATGTTTCAAAATTAGTTTTAGATTTTAGTTAGTTAGTCTTATACTATGACAGACGCATAACAATAAGATCCTATATTCATACGTTTTCTTCTTCTTTATTTTACTTTTTTTTTATATTTGTTCAGTCATTTTTTCATTTATAATTTTAGATCTTTTTATTATAGTTACTTTAACTTGCAGTAAACGCCATATAGTTTACTCACTTTATTAATTCTAATATATAACCAAAATAATCAATATAACCGCATTTATATCCGTATATACTCTTATCACCGCATTTAAAGCTATTAGAAGGATTTGTTTCCATTTCAAATTTTAGAAGCTGATATTAACATTATGTAGATAATTTCCACTCAGTTCAATCAGTCAAATTTTAGAATTCTTGAAATATAAAACTTCAGTTTTAACTTCACTTTTCTTTCTTCCTTATCCTTCACTTCTACTTTTCGAATGCCCATCAGGTCTTTTCAATTAAATTCACTTTGGATTTAGTATAGCCATAACGCAAATCACACCAAAGCCAAACAAAGCCAGCAACAACCAGCAAAATTAATCCAGAATACAGAATTACAAAATTCAGTCAAACAAAATTAAGAACTTGACGCTATTTTCGAAAATGGGACACTAGTATCCAGTCCATTATCAACAAGATTCAATGAACCTTTGGCAACATCAGACTACTTCTACCAGAATCAACTTCAGCGCAGAATTTCAGACTACAATCAACATTTTGGAACTTCAATCAACACAGATTTCAACATTCGATCTTCGATCAATCCAGCCAACGTAGTACAACAGTGAAATTCGCCATTTTTTTCGAGCAGACCTTCAAAATTCTACTAGATTCTTCAAAATTCTACCAGACCGTCTAGACTGACATCAATGAATCCCAGTGACCCAAAAGTGAATCCCAAGTTGATTAACCCAACAGAACCCCATATACAACAGTTTTTGACCCAAAAGTGTATATCCAGTGCTTAACATCATTTTATTCCCCATAAGCTTCAGTGATTTGTTTTGACTGAAGTGTACAACAAATGTATAAAATTCAAAGCTTCATAACTTCTACCTTCAATCAGTGATACTAAATAATTTTGGACATTTTGAACAGTATTCTTCGATATTTTCTTCCAGTGATTTATAAGACTGTGAAAATGACTTTAAAACATTCTCTCTTCGTTTTTCTTTTGAATATTGCACTCATTTTATGTCGATATTCAACGAACATTATGGACTATATAATAAACTTTGCAATAACAGTATAACACTCACCAACCTTCCAGACTTAAACTTGAACTGCAACTCTGTGTCACTACACCACGATATTATGTTCCGATTTTTTCTCGAACAATACGAAACTCCAACTAGTGCGAACTTCACTTATTCTTTTCCGAACTTTGAACTTTGTAAAACTTTCACGTTTCACCAGTGATATTTGAATTTGGACACTCCTAATACTTCGCAACACAAAATTATACGTATTCCTTCACAGGAACGGAACTTTCTTCGCATTTTCGAGATGATGTCAACCACAAATTATTGACACATTTCACTATAACTTTCAACATTCAAACAATGAACACTATATTTTTGTGCAACCGAACCGAACTCTTCAACCATCTTCGAACCGTTTCACAGGTGACAAGCACACTAACCTTGTCAAACAGAACAGTGTCGTATGCATAGACCAGACAGTCTGACTTCGCTACCTAAGCAAAAACAATTTCTGATAACGCACGCTTTAACCAGTGACATACAACCACAATGACAATGTCATTATCAAGTGAGACTTTATAAACTTTCTGTCAACTTTTAACCGAACTTTATTTTTACCAATTTTTGTTTCATATATGTGTTTTAATTCATTGATTTGTGTGAGTGTACAAAGAAAAAGAAAAAGATTCAACAAAAAAAAAAAAAAAACAGCAAAAATATAAGACATTTTATAGACACTTACTGAACATTTGAATGAATAATTTTCAACACAAATGACGAAGTGACAAGTATTGTTGTGTATATATCTATCTGTATTTTGTTTGTAATTCTTACTATATATTTTATTCTGTTAGTTTTAAGGTTTCAAACCATTGCAAATTTGAATTTTAGATATGATTTTGAATTTTATTGATAAGAAAATTTTAATCCAATACATTCCAATATCGCATTAAAATTTTCTTATACTTAGCTGTGAGTAGTGTTATAGTCCCGCGTTGAGGGAAAAATTAACTTTATTCATAAAATTCAAAATAATAGGAAAAAATTAGGTTTTAGTATATTTTTATATTTTTCTTGTAATTTGTTCGGTGAAATGGAAATAAAACCACCGCCATGTTTCAGTAAAGATGAACAGAGTAACAACAACGAAGGCTGATGAAATATATTGCAATCCATGACGTCAATCGAGATGTTATTCACCTTTGAGCAAATTAACCATGTTCTTTATGATGGGAACGTCACCTTTCGCCCTACTTAAAGTTCAAAGGAGAGTCATGTCAGACAAACACCACACACACACACATTTACTGTATGTACAATTTGCTATATAAAGCCAATCAGTATTCTACCAAAACCTTCAGTACCTTCAGTTCCGTAGAGGGGCCTACAGAGCTCCAGTATCTCCAGATCCATAGAGGGGCCTTCAGTGCATCAGTACAATAGAAGAAGTCTCCAGCCAAAGCTTCAAGCTAAGAAGGAAGATAGTTTTTTTCTGAACATTTTCATCATCTGGCTGTGACGGAATCAAAGGCTGTAGAAATTCATTTAACATCGAACTTCAACTAAATTTCAGGTATGAATAGAGGATCTGCTTTATATTGCGAATTCTAGCGTCTGGCATAATTTAGACTTTCTAAATGTCACCTCCCGAATAATATTTGCTCAAAGTTAAATAACTCCGGTAAAACCCGTTTATTCTGTCCATCGTTAAGAAACGTGGTGTGTTAAATGTAATCATGTTACGTTCAATTAACACGGCAACAGAACCCTTTTGTATCCAAGTAGTTCTCATGTTTAGCTGAGCTTCGTTGCATTAAAATCCCAAATTTAGCCTCTACCATCTGACATTCAAAGTTAACGCCCATAATGCAATCACACGATTACTGAAATATTTCTCATCGATATTTCACACTAAGCAGTCTTCGAAGAACGACTTTATGTAAAACCTCTCGCTAATATTTCAACGTTTCAGTAATCGTCTGTTTCATAAATGTTCCAGGTATTCTTTGTGGACCTGGAGGAAGCCGTTCACATGGTAAAAGGTCTTCCTAAACTCAGGTCGTAGTCAGAATACCTAACGTAAAGAAACAGCAAATCTCCCGTCGTTCATACTAATGAGTTCAAAGACGCCATCTTGGATCCAAAATGGCGGAAGCAAGAAATCTATTTTCCATATCGTTTGAGCTAGAGATACGAAATTTGACATAAAGGTGTCTTGTCACTAGTAGTTCGAGAAAATATTACGAAATTTTTTAAAAGTCGCCATCTTGGATTCAAAATGGCCGCCGAACCCATTGTTGTATAGAATACACAGCCTAAACGGCTGGAGCTAGAAATATCAAATTTGGTAACACTATACACTATGATTTGTATGTTACTAAAATATTACATGATGTATCCAAGGACGCCATCTTGGATCCAAAATGGCGGACCTAAAATCCATTTTCCACACCGTTTGAGCTCGAGATACGAAATTTGGCATAAAGGTGCATTATGACGAATAGCTTAGGGAAATATCACCACATTTGGGAAAATTCGCCATCTTGGATACAAAATGACCGCCGAAAATCCCATTTTGCACACCGTTTGAGCTGGATAAATGAAATTTTACTTGAAGTTGTACAATCACAAGTAGGTCAGACGATATAAGAAAACTTTCAAAAAGTCGTCAACTTGGACCCAAAATGGCCGCCCCAAAAACCCAATTTCCAAATCATTGAAGGTAGAGAAACGAAATTTTCTTTGAATGTGTATGACCAAGAGTAGGATACAATAAATTGGGCAAACCTTCCTTTTGGGGGGCGCAGCTCCCCGTGGGATCGTGCAGATGGATACCATGCTGGTGTAGTGCTGCAGGGAGATTTTAGTTAAGATAAAGGAGGTGCATCCTCTCAAAAGCACTGAAGTTGGGGGCAAACCCCGGCTCCCAGCGAAACTTCGAGATCTACCTCAGCCTATAGGCCTATTTTAAAATTGGAATTGGTGATTAACAAAATAATTAAGAACACGAAAGTGTTTAGTTGTAGACCTTGAACAATGATCTATACATTTAAAATAGTTTCATAAAACCTTTATCCAGTCGTCCATTAATTTCAACTCGACCGATTTGTACGATTTTTCTTTTAAAATGTTCGTATTTACACCTAGATACATTATGAAGCACTCGCATTCATAGAATTTGGAAGAAAATAGAGAGAACATACATGACGTCACATGAAGCCAAATTTCGGTTCATCGGCAGCTATCTTGTGTTGCCCCATTAGAGTCCCTCTATACCGATTACTGTGAGGATTGCCTTCTTCGATAGGAGGATGAGTGCACCTCAGAGAGGCAATACTCGGAAAAGAGGGTCTCTAAATATGAGGCGTCAATATGGCCGAAATGCCTCGTCCCTTCCGTCTCTTGGCTTCATTCTCCTCTCCAAACAAACAGCCTAAGGTTCCCTCTATTTATACTCCTAACTCTATGCTCGCATCCCTTTTCTCCTCACCAACTTTGAACAAAAGAGAATCGAAATGTTCTCCCTATGTATTTCTTAGGGGAGTTATTTTCCCAGAAGTTTTGTTCAGTCTCCCAGTGATTTCTACTCCACCGATTTTCTTTTCATCTAAAAGAATGTTTATATTTATGCCTAGAAATGTTATCAAGCATTCCAGTCACAGGGGTATTGCTAGTCGCCGAGTTATCAGTGTTGCCAACCAATTTTTAAAATTCAATTTTAAATTGCTTCCATACAGTTTGACGTAACCTCACCAAACTTGATATACACATTAGTTGACACAATAGAACAATTGTGTACCGCCTCCCAATTGTTAGTGTTTAAAACTTTAAATTCCACAAATGTGTTTACTTAAACGAATCTACACCCGCCCATTAATTTAAATAAAAATTTGCGTACACATGGGTTAAGTACTGCCACAGGCCATAGAGCTACTTCGGAGGCTGCTGTTATGTGTTGTAAACCATTTTCAAAAATCAATGTTTCAAATTGTTTCCATACCATTAGACAGACCAGTTTCAAACTTGACATTTAGAAATTGGGGACATACGAGAGAGGAACATTGGGAGCTCCACAGGCGTCACAGTTGCGAGTGTTGCCAACCAATTTTTAAAAATAAATATTTGAAATTGTTTCCATTAGTTCGAACAGATCAGCACCAAACTTGGCGTTTAAGATATGAGATTTGATCAGATAGACACTCCAGGAGCCACAGGCGTTACAGTTTTCAGTGTAGCCAACCAATTTCCAGAAATCAATATTTTGTATTGCTTTCATATTAATGGACGCATACGCACCAAACTTGGCATTTAGATACTGAGAGAGATCAGAGAGGTACTCCGTGCGCCGTACGTGTCACAGTTGTTAGTGTTGCCAAGCATGTTTTAAAATTAATTTTTCAAATTGCTTCAATACCATTAGACAGATCAGCACCAAACTTCGCATATAAATATGATCGAGGTAAAATCAGAGAGGTACTCCGGGCCCCAAAGGCGTCCGAATTGTCAGTGTTGCCAAACAATTAAAAAACAATATTTCAGATTTCTTCAACACCATTAGACGGATCAGCACGAAACGTGACATTTAGATTCTGGGACAGATCAGAGAGAAACTTCCTGGGCCACAAGTGCCATATTTATCAGTGTTACCAACCAATTTAAAAACTTTAATATTTTTGTTCCATACCGTTGGAAATATTCGCAACAAACTTGGTATTTACGTATAAGGACAAGTTATGAAGTTACTTTGGTTAAATACAATATTTGAAATTTTTAAGTTTCCGTAACAAACTTGGCACAAGCATTATTCGGTCCAATCAAAAATACTGTTGTTGTCCTCGACTCCAATTAAGTCAATTGTCAGTGTTGCAAACCCATTTTCACATTCAATTTTTCTAATGGCTCTCTTCCAGTTGGATAAATCCGTACCAAAGATAACATGGACATTATTCAACACGGTAGAAAAAGTATGGTGCAAGTCCTCACCTCAAACGGTCCCAGTTCATCAGTGTTGCCAACCATTTATAAATTGTGTTGGCGGAGACCGAGGGAATCAGCGAGTCTATACAAAAAAATATTTTCGTGAACACCTTGTTATTGAATAACAAATTAAAAAATAATTTTCTAGAGAAAACCTGCTGATTGAAGAGGAGATGTTTTTTTTTTTAAATACATTCGGAAATCACAGCCCTGTGCATGAAAGCGTACTACGTGGCCTCACTATTTGCTGAAAACACGGCATCGGTATCGCTGTCGCGTTCAACAACGATGGTATTAACACGTTTGCAAAATTTAAACTAGATGTTGACTCTTGGGAAGGTTTCCTTGTTAGGAATACGAAATAGGTAGGCGTAGATTCTATTGTAACAGTTATCTAACTTGGTCAGCTAAAAACATCAAATGCCAAGTTGACGGGTGAAATAAATAGAAGTTGTAAAATGGCGTGGATTTCGTTTGGAAGACTAAACTTTATTTTCAAAAGCATACTCCCAAATTGTCTGAAGTGTAAAGCTTATAATCCATATGTCTTACCTGTGATGATGTAGGGCTGTGAAACTTGTAGGGTAAGTATGCCTTATTTCGCAGTATCCCCAATTTCGCAGTAAGTTGTAAAATAAAGTAGAACTAAGTTAGGAAAGGATGTGGAAGTGATTCGACTCATTGATAATAGATGGAAGATACTCCTTTATATGAAGAGCTTTTTTTTCGTGCTCTTCCATCTGAAGGATTTGCAAGAAACTAGAAGAGATAGAAAGAGTCGTATGTTTTTCGTAACGTTCAAGGACATCGAGTGCAGCTCCTTCTTTCAACAGGTATTTGTAGCATTGATTTTGAGTATACTACATCATGCATATGTAAATGCAGAGAGGAAATGACAAGTAATATAAGGGTATATTTACAATATCTGTAGCTATCATTCAAAGCCCATTATAGGCCTAATTTCGGTAAAGGTTTGCTTAGCTCCGGTACACAAGAAGGCAGAGCCAGAGAGATTAGGTTTTAACAATAAGTTTGTGTGCAACGTTGTCAAATTGAACATACGCTATTATTGGATCTTTTGTTTGGAAATTTAAACTCTTGAAACGCTTGTAAGCTTTTAGAACTGTTTTTATGACATTTTAAAGTTCCACTAGGCGAAGAGGGAAGAGAATTCTGGGTAAACCTGTTCTGTAGAGAAACTGGCATTTATCCACTGAACAAACATGTTCTTCCTGAAAGCACGTTCAAGCCGTCTGCTGCTCATATGCATGTCGTCGAAACACCAGAGCCGTTACCACTACCCAAACACATAGAGGTCCGCAAGAGGAAGACAGCTGCCCAGAAGGCGCACATGTTTGGTGATGGTTCAAAGGCAGTGGAAGCGTCTCAGCAAGGAACATCTGGAATAAAATCTACTCCTAATCCTGCACCTACAAGCATCAAAGCAATCGACAACAACATCTGTCAGTCTTGTGAAGGACATTTTAAGGACGACAAAGCAGGCTCGAAATGGATACAATGTCTTCAATGTTTGGATTGGTTTCATGAACTTTGCCAGGGTATTCTGCGTTATGAACCTGATTTCATGTGCCATGGTTGCAGGGAGGAAAATGAATAAGAACCATTTTTGCACTTGAACATTTTGTGCCTTTCCTCATTTGATCTATCATATAGACTAGCTTTTGTTTAATTGGAACTGCCTTGCCTATGCATTTTCCTTTTTTATGCTCTATTATTTCTTATTGTATCTAGCTATTTCAACAGGATTAATAATAATTTTTAATAGTTTTCATTGTGTAATTAGGCATAGGCCTACATTTTGTTTAGCTTCGCTAATTTGAATGATAAGATGCACTATGTTCATTTAATAACAAAAAAATAATACAAAAATATTGTATGACACAGCATAATACATTTTATATCGGCCTATACACCTAAATGTATTCTAACATAATATATAGCGTATAAAGGTAGTGATGTAGTAAAATTAGTAACAAAAAGACAATAGTGCGAAATTAGGAAGGAGAACTGCGAAATTGGGAACAGTTGCATTATTTACTTTAGATGATAATTACTAAATTTTTAAAAGGAAAAAATAAATTACGAGAGATGTCTCTGGTCAGGTTTGAAAGAACTTATCAAACAATGCAGTGCGTTATTATTAGCAAATTATATAATTGATAATAATAGGCAAAATATAAAATATACTGCGAAATTGGGCATACTTACCCTACACTGAATGCGAAAACAACTCAAAGATTAAGAGTCACACAAAGAGCAATGGAGAGATGCATGCTAGGAATAACTAGGAGAGCCAGGAATACAAATGAATGGATTCGCGCACAAAGGTAGAGGATGTAATGAAGATTGCGAAGAATATGAAGTGGAGATGGGCTGGTCACATAGCTAGACCAACAGTTGGAAGATCGACGAGAAATGTACTACATTGGATTCCTAGAGAAAAGAAACGACCGAGATGACGTCCAAAGGCAATATCGGTAGATGAAATCAAGATTTTCTCAGGAGCTACATGGATGAACATAACAGCACACAGAGATATGTGGCCTTCATCCAGCAGTGGATAGAAAACGGCTGAATATATATAAATCACAGCCATATTCAATCCACTAGTAGATGAGGCCTCTCCCCGAAGGGAGGAGTTGGTCTACTGCTCGCACGCTGACCAGACGGGTTGGGAGAGGAGAGCCGAAGCTCTCACTGTAATCGTCACTGTCTTTTATTCACAGCAGCTCCCCAATTGTCGTCACTATGATGGGTCAACACCGAAATTTTTTAGCCCCCACCGGGAATCGAACCCGGGACCGCTCGCACTGAAGTCGAGCGCGCTACCGACTAGCCTACGCATATATATATGGTGTTTCAGGATTAAAGGTAAATAACTGAGGAGGTGATGGTACATGACCAGTACATAAAAAAAGTTCATATAAACATATATGTTTTCAGGCTTCATTGTAGAGATATACTTACAGAAACGTTGTGCCAAGGTGACAAGTTTAACCCACTAGCACTACACAAAATCACTGCGAAAGTGAGATAACATGTTACAGGACACTAAGGTCACCTCTACAATGCACAAGTGTCAGATCAGGTGTTCGAAAATGTCACAATTAACCTCAATACACTTGCGGGCCCACACCAGCAATGATTGTGTACATTGGCGCAGTGCCTCCCTGTTGCGACGAAGTTCGTCCGCTACGTCCACAATGCGACCCCGAAGGTCCTCTGGTTTGTTCACCTGACGCGCTATGTGATACACTACCTTCGCACACAATACCCAGGCCGGTGGATAGGACGCTTTGGGCCAGTTCAATGGCCACCTCGATCGCCCGACTTGCCACCCATAGATTACGGGATTTGGGGCTGGTTAAGAGACAAGGTATATGCGCGTCGGGTGAACATACCAGAGGACCTTCAGGTGTGTGTGTGTAGGTGTGTGTGTTTGAAGTTCTTGTGTATCCATGTCGCGAGGACGCACTTCCATGTATGCTTTGTGGAAATTAATCAAGTGTGTTTGTGTGGGAGGAAAGAGAGAGAGAGAGGGAAAGAGGGAAATACTATTTACTAATTGGAGCCAATTTATTGTGGAAAGAGTTAAAACATTTGCTTAGCGAAGTGTCAAGGTCTCTGTGTTTACAGTTTTTTTTGTACTTTTTCACTGACGAAGGAAGTGACGGACAGCAGGAAGGAAGCTTTGAGGAAGAAGAAACATGAAGTTAACTGCTATTACTCATCCCGTTTTCTTTACAGTGTTTCTGCATGACTCTCCTCCCCCGTAATCAGTTCAGTAGTCTACATCAGCGACTATAAATTAGAGATGGACTAAGTTGTTATTTTTCAGTAACTATATTATCGAAATAACAGTTAAAGATAACAGTTTAATAATAATGAAAAGTATCACTTTAGAACTGGGAGTTATCTATTCTCAACTATAAACAAGCAGAAAAAAAATAACGATTTAAGGTTAACATATTTGTAACCTGTAACCAGTTATGTGTACGATATTACGTTAGATAACTCAAAAACAAAAGATATACTCTTATATCATTAAGGCAGTCGTTCGCAACCTCTTTTTATTCGCGGAACACTGTTCTTTGTAGTGCGTTCCCGCGGCACACTAACGTACGAGTTAGCAGCAGTGCTAATTCGTTACTAATATTTAAAAAAAAATCATTTCTATTTACACTATAAGTTAAAATTTTATTGATTTTACATCTAGAATAACCCAAACCACCACTACCTCGCCGATTCAAAACACTTTCTTGGCTGTGCCACGCTTTAAAAATGTGCACACACAACTGGTGTTGTGCGACAATTTTCGGATCTAATTAATAACTTCGCTGTATAATAAATCAGTAGAAAAAAAAATCTTCGGGGTAAAGGGAAGAGTGACGCAAGAAATCTGCTCACAAAAAAGTGATATCCGTTTTGGGAGTGACTTTGTTTAAGAAAAACAAAGCTTTCTGACAAGGCTGAATTCTTTAATAACAAGAATAACTTCAATAACTTTTGAATCCCTTTACCGATTTTGACGTGTGATACACCGCTTGAAAGGTATTGAAGCGTAGATTACGATACCACAAGTTTCTACCGTGTTTTCATAATAAATGTTACATTTTGATTTTTTTTCGCACCACCCTAGAAGGTCCCAGGGAGGTCCTACCGACCTATATACATAAAATTTATTATTCTTTAAAAATATACAAACAAAACTAGACCAGGATTCGATCCCGGGCTCTTCGTAGTAGCTTTCCGACATGCTACCAATAAGTCAAATTGGCAATTGGAATTCAGCCGCTTGTCAGTCTTTTTTACAGTTAAGGAATAATATCTATTCTTTAAGGAGTAGTGCGCCTGCGCGAGAATGGCCCCGTTTTAATAGGACTTTCTGTATTGAGGCACTACTGCCCTCTACACTCTGATGTGTAAACAAACATTACCAATTCACTACAATCAAGTTAACCATTCTTCATTCATGACGTCACTCCAAAATTTAAATAAATACTCTTTACAAACAAGTTCCCTTTCTCTATATCGTAACAAATCCTAAAAGTAAATCTTTTATACATTCTTGCGCCGTTCTAGATGAAACCAACACTTTGTCAACTTGATTCATGGCGATTAACAGCAATTAGCCTGTATTCGATTACAATCCATAGCATTCAGCAACATTTAAATAATATTATTACGTAACTAATCAAAGGACCGCGCAACGATAACACACCCTGAAACCAACTGAATATAACATGTAGAACAATGATCACAGATCATTGGGCTGTTACACACTGATGTATAATAAACCACAGCAATAATGAATGATATCTCTGCTACAACTTGAGGTAAAATATTGTTCATGTTATGGCCATTATCAGCGTAAAAGAAAAATATTAAATTTGATGGCATGTTGTAGTTCGAAATTCAGCACGACACTATTCTGAGGGAGATTTACGAGAAAAGTGTAATTATTATTGATTCTGTATGCACGTAATTTCAGAATAATTAGGCTTCGTTTGTTGTGGCATTTTTAATCTATTGTTTCGTGAACTTCTTTTAAACAGTTAACTGTGCTGTTTCATTACATTCATGCATATCAACTTAAGTATGGAAAGTCATGCAAGACGCCATGTTGCTCTGTTGCCAAACGTATCAGTTATTTTTAGAAATGGAGTAGCGACAATAAGTACTTGTTGCAAACACGAGATACTATTTAGTTTCGGCAGTGCTTGGGGATTATAGCCAGACGGAAGAAAACATACAGACGAATGAAAATATACAACAAAAGTTATGCATTTATTGAGTTTCAGTTTTGTGTTGCTATTACCATCATGTTTAATTTTTTTTTTTTTAAAGTTACACATTCACTCATTCGTACGAGCGAGAAGTTCGTGCGATCAGGGTTACACTTTTAGGTAGATATCCAAGAAAAATCTATCTATTCAAATCGGTACCATGTCATATATATATATGACTCGGCTAAGTTCGTTAATGAGCAAAATCGTCCCAAGGGGGTGGTTGGGGGAGGGGGTTGAAATTTTGAAAAAATTATATATCAACCCATATGGAGTTTATAGGTATACTTTGTCTGCATAAATTATAGTACTCCCTAAGAAGTTTACGGTGACACCAACGATTCAGGGGTTGTGGGGTACTAGTGAGGGTAGGGGTGGAAATTCGAAATTTTTAAAATCATGTCTTGTGGGGTAACGTTGAAAAGCTCTTGATGATTAATCTATAAATCAATAATAGTTTCTCGATAGCGCTCATATTTCGTTAGGGGTATATACGGTGGCGGGTGTCATTGGGCATGTTTATTTCAATTGGAATGTCAATTCATTCAGTTCTAATAACAAAAAGTTTGGACGGTAATTAGTTAACCTATTAGAGTAATTAGTTACCGTATTTATAATTTTATAATGAAAATAAAATGATAAAAGCATATTTACTTAAAGTGTTTTTATTCTGCACTTACCCCAATAAATTCAATCAAAAACACTTCGAAATCTACCTTAGCCTGTAGGCCTGCCGAAAGGATTTTTTTTATTAACAATACAAAATAACTCACTGCCTGTTTCGATTCAATCCCTGTCTTGACGTCACTTCCTTGAATATTTAATGTATTAGGACTTGCGTCCCCATGAGGAAATTTCGGCGGGCCTCCGGTGGCCCGCCATCATGGTTGGTGGGCCACCTGCGGCCCGACGAGTTTTCCTCATGGGGGTGTTTCCAAGACACCAAGGATGTTCTAATAGAGGATTATGCTTATAGCTATCTAATGTCCAGCGAAAGAGTGAAGTCAAAAATACAGCTGAGCATCGACCAAGGCGACGCACTTGATTGGTTACCATAGAACTACAGAGCTTGTCGCCATTTTTGTTAGCCGAAGGCATTGTTTTTGATTGGAGTAAGTGGGCTAACTGGGCGGGACTAAGCTGTGACGTCTGGCTTCATGTTCTTGGCGAAATCGCATATCCTCTATTAAAACATCCTTGCACGACACATAAGGATTGTCGCGCTCGTTAGACGGTCATCACTACATATGGCAACGTTGCATCATTTTCACTAGCAGTACCGAATGGATAAGTTTGACACTAAAAGGGTCTTCCGTTTCGCCTTATGTAAAGAGCAAGGCATCTTAAGGTGAATCGAATGACAACGCATTGAAGCTCGCACAGTGAAAATTAATTCGTTAAATGGGGAAGTCTAATCCAGTGGTAAGAAACCTGCCAGCTTTAGAGTGACAAGATTTAAAGCGACCGTACAAGTTGTGGTATTTGAACCTAAATCTGAAATCAGTTTCGCTCTAACTGTATTGGTGGAAGCACTATCCTGCGTGATAGAGAAGGGATTCTGTCACGGTTTTCAGTTTGAGGGTATAAATCCAAGTTTGGGGGGGGGGGGTTGTAAGTAGAGTTTTGCAGGGTTTCCATCTATTTTAACACTAAAAAAATTAAAGTTGAGGGTGTTTGCTAGAAGATTTGAAGGGGTGACACGGAATATGGCAGAATATCTGTTACGTACAGACGGACAAAGTGATATTACAAAAGATTTAAAATAATTTTGCAGGATGGGTAGGGTGGGAGAGTGTACTAAACTATATTTAAGAATCCAAACTAATGTTAACTGCTAATACATCTCCCCTGGATACAAAATGATAATAGAATGTATAATTACCTAACAACATATGGTGCTAACACATGTTAAGTGTATGATTGATAGCCATCTCATCTATATGACAGTAATAATGTCTTTTTTTTCTTGCTGAAGCTTTAAATGCTTTTATGTGACTGACAACATCCGAATTGTTTTAATGCCTCTATTTCCAACCCAGAAGTCGCCATGTGATCCAAATTGATTTACGTGAGCTGTTAATATGATAAAAAAAATGGAAAAACAAAATCAGAACCAATGTTACTGATTGCTGTCGTAAAATCCTTATTGCAGGGACAGATTTAGTATTTCGAGAAAATAGAGGAACATTTGCAAGGTTTTCTAATTAAAAATAATTAGTTCACCAGCAATTTACCTTATGCTTACACTTAAAGCTTAAATTATGTCTGTCTGCTTTATGCCCGGTATACAATCCACACTGTTAGACCAGATTGCGTATCTTTTTCGTATTGAATATCCTTATAAATACCATCATAAGTCGCCATCATAACGCATCCTCTTTTTAAGGTTAGTGTAAATCAACGATCTCCAACAAAAAATTGGCAGCACTATCTCCGTATATGTCTAATGTATTTTTATCGTTGCACGAAATTTCAACGCTGTTGTTACAAATTCAAGCTTAAACTTTCAGAGAGCTTAAACTCAAATTCGAGCTTAAACTTAAATGGTTCATAACAAGTTCAACAGTTCAATCTGTGCATTTTTTTTTAATTTTCTATTTTGTTCACTGTTGGTGCTAGCTTGATTGTTGCTGTGATTATGCAAATTTATAACAATGAAGCCAGTGGTCGAAGTGAGGCGGTATGCACCGGTATGGCATACCGGCTTTGGTTTTTGAGAGCTAAACGCATACCGTTACTGAAACACATGCTATACGTGTTCTTATATCAATTTCTGATTTGTCTAGGATTTGTCTCTGTTTCTTTCCCACTTCGAACACTGAATGAAGCTCTTCCCACCATTAACAACGAAAAAAATAAATAAAAAATCGGCATGGATACAGTATCACATATTAGACACATCATCCAGAACGTATACAGAAATAACATGGGGGATTTGGTTTGGGTTGTATATGAGGAAGGATATGTGTGTTTAACTATATCAGTGTTTACCAAACTGTGTTGCGCGGAACATTCACTGTTCCACGAGACGTGTGTAGATGTTCTGTGATGGTCTTAGTAGCCTTCGTTGGATTACAGGATTGCCTGTCAGTAGAGTAGGAATTAATGAAGGAAGGACACATATTGACATTGCACGTGTTGTATGCATTAGGCTGTGCTGACCTTCGCCTTTTTCTGTATCGTATATACCTTGCAAACTAACCTCGTATTTTGAAACAATTTTCACATATTTTGTAATATTTTCATTACTCAGACGTATATCAAAAGACTTCTCGTATTATGCATGAACTCGTCATTCCCCTCTAATAAACTGTACAAAATTTTGAAAATCTGCTATTAATAGACTTTGAGCTATAAACGAATCCCTCCCCACATATGAAACAAAATTATAAGCTTATAATATGAGATATACACTTGGGTCTCCTATCGGACATCGTTAATGGCATATAGGTCTATTATCTGCGAAAAAGGCAAATACGAGGGTTGGAGCATAAGTCATGGCAATTTTTTTTTTACGTAACTGGTAAGAAAGCAAAAAATTCTGAAATATGCAAATGGAAGGTGAGGACATATGTAAACGTTATATGTAGGGAGTTGGAGAAATATACATATCCCCAGCAGGATATAGCACACGACCAAATGAGTACAAAAATTGCTTGTCGTGGCGTGTCCTGGCAACCAGTGCCATCTAGCATCAATTTACAGTGGCGTCATGATTCTGCCATCTAGCGAATTCTTTGGTAGACTACTTCGATGCAACTGGTATGTGTTTCTAGGCTTTATGCTTACCTGTACGTGTACTTATCATGGTTTGTAATGTCGTACATCGAGATAAAATACATATGAAACGAAGCAGTTTTTGTACTCATTTTGTGATGTGCTATATCCTGCTGGGGATATGTATATTTCTCCAACTCCCTACATGTAACGTTTACATATGTCCTCACCTTCCATTTGCATATTTCAGAATTTTTTGCTTGGTTACCAATTTCGTAATGTATATATGCCCCAACCCCTGTATAAAGAGCTTTGGCGTATAGATTCTTTAGTTTTTCCAACCTTCTATTGTTAAAATTCTGTCCAAGAGTAAAACATGTTATTTATCCATTTCTGTTTTACTGATCTAAAAACACTTTGCTTAGAGTAACTTGATCCCACTTTTTAGCTAATTGCAATACAGATTCGCTATAGAAACATTCAATCTGTATTTTATGGACTTTGTACCATCAGAGGTTGTATAACTTCTTTCTTCATCGATGACAGAAGATGTAATCGCTGGTCTTTGTTGAAATTCCCATACATTGTTCTTGCTGAGCTGAGGTAAACCATCAGGATTATTTGACTGACTAGAGAGAGAGATAGGAGTAAATTAAGCATATAAGCTTCTAACAAGACCGAGATAGTGTATTTAACGTGGGATCCGCAAACATGCTTCAACTCAAACCAAACTGCGGATGTACATATCACATAGCCATTATTAAACTAACGGTTTCCTCATGATTTTACGATATCCACTGTAAGTATAGTGTTGGTTAGTGGTTAAATTTGCAAGCACTGGATTTGTACTGGACAAACACGCAGGTTCGAGTCTTTCACTTAAAAGAAAGAAAAAGAACTGTATAAATTTACGCACAAAAATTTGCAATTGTTTTCCAGGATACAGAGGTACTCCATTTTTACGTGTTTTGTAAAATGCTCAATAAATGTATGCAACAAAATAGGAGAGTATAATACAGTATCTTTAGAAAATAACGATGCGGTTTCAAAAGTCAATAAAAATGTATTTCTCACCTTACCTGGATTCAACATACACCGCCAGTAGCGGTAACTGTGTAAGATTCTGATGTGTGAGGTATAAATGTCTAATCTTTCAATATGTGTGCTCACTGAGTCACACAACACACATTCACACGGCAATCAAACTCATTCCAGACACTGTCTAGCATGTCCACTGTCGTGGGCTGCACTGCATGCATTATCCGATCACGAAGTTGCTGGATGGATGTTGGCATAGGTGGTACATAAATGCTGTTGTCTTTAACAAATCCCTAAAGACAGAAATCGCATGGCGTAAGATCTGGTGAACGGGGTGGCCAAGGGAGAAGGTTGTTATCCTCGTCTGCACCACGTCTGATCCAGCGCTGAGGAAAAACACGATTTAAAAGCCTTCGTACATCACACTGGTGTTCTATCATTGCATGCGAATGCTCGCTTCCCAGATAGGAATATTGAACCTGTTCACCTTGCCCCTGATGTGGAATGTGGCCTCATCCAAACGGCTATCGACGCTTCAAAACTGAATACACAATAAGCTTTCTCCTGCTGCAACGCCATCTTGGAAATTGACCCCGCAGTAAACATGAAACGCTTACTAACGGCAACGCATTAGAACCTAAAGTCTATCTCCCGAGACCTGAGAGCAAAGGTAAACAACCGTAGCACTAGAAAGCGTATTCATCCGCGCTAATCGCAACCGGATTGGCTTTTGTAGGCAGAGATGTTTCTGCCTCCCATGCCGCACGTGCTTTAGCCACTCTGCTACATTCTGAAGACAGTTAAGAAATGTACACGTTGGGGACACTCCTTACACTTACTGAGGCTACAAATATAGTTTAATATGAATGATTAAAAATATATAATGCACAAAATACTTACCTCAATATGCACATTACACGCCGAGGGGATGAATACCTTCCATATCATTGTCCTCATCAGACATATGTTCTTCTTCTGAGAAATTGCTGTCACCATCCTCGCTGCTATCACCCACACGTATAACGAAGTTTTCAACAGTGTCTTCACACAATCCGTCCATTTCCCACATTTTTTTCTCTTCCACCTCAATCACATGCCGAACACAACACTGCCACCGGTCTGGTGTAATTCTTGCAAACGCCGTTTGCATAATAGTGCGAATGTCAGCAATCTTAAAGGTTCCGTTTTTAACTCCCACGTAACCTTTTACCTGACTCCAAATTAATTCAATTGGATTCAGGGAGCAGTGGTACGGCGGAGTACGTAACACTGTGTGTCCAGCTTGCGTTGCGATTTCATCGATCATATATTTATCGTACTTAGATCGTACGCGCTTTACAATGTCCAAAAGTTCTGTCTTTAACATTTTTGAATCGTGTTCAATATCTTTTGCGGACAGCCATTCGCAAATACTGCGTTTGGTCCATGATTTTGAGGGGATCTTCTCACATTTACGCTATGATGTGGAGCATTATCCATCACAATTACGCTGTTTGGTTCTAACTTAGGCAAAATGCCAGTAAACCAGTTCTTGAACATTTTGCCATCCATCTGTTGGTGGTAATCTTTCGAAGATTTGGATTCAAATACATGAAGTCCACCCTCAACGAAACCACTGTCACTGCCAACGTGTATAATAATAAATCTCTTTCCCTTGCAGGAGGGATTTTTTAAGCCGGTGGATAGACCCGAAAGAAAAGCCTGTTTTTTAGATTGCACTGTTGTGTCTTGCCAAACTTTTTCTACCGTGTGTCCAACATTTATCCACGTTTCATCTTGGTAATATATTTTTTTACCCTGTTCCCTAAGATGAATTATCTGGCGCAGGTACCTTCGACGGTGAAACACAATATCATCTCTATCCATTAGCACAGCATCTCTATTCCGACGGAGAAACTTAAAATATAATAATTTCGACATTCTGTGCATAGATGATCTTTTGAAATTTGGTAAGTCGGGATCATCATTAACGGCTTTCATAATTTTATCTACCGTGGGCAGTTCATTACGGAAGAAAAAAGAATGATGCACTTTATTCCGAATAGCATCTTTTGTGAAATCATCATACTTTTCGCCCAACGTAAGCCGGCGTTTTGTTTTTACAGGGGTTTTAACGTTTCCCGTTGTTTTAACTTCCCTTATGATGCGATAGACGCTCGCCTTACTCACTCCCGTTGATTGAGACACAAGATTAACTATGCTATCAATCGCTACACCGGGATTCGTTTCTTTTAAGTCATGGAATACATTCAAAATGCATTGTTTTTCCCCGCTTCTGATTGCTTTTCCCTGCACATGTTTTATCACTTTCGGAGTGGCCATGATTTATTTCACCACTTCGGCCAGTAGACCTAAATTACTTAACTATATACAATAATATATACACGAGAATTATAAATAGGCCTATATACAGTACACGAAAATCACAAATATTTACAGGAATATAAACGCACGAGAATCAAGTATATACAGTAATATATACACGAAAATCACAAGTATATACAGTAACGAGAACACACGAAAAAGCAGAATATTCGCTCCTCTTGAATTTTGCCTCTGTCAAACTGCAAGCACATAACACACAATGACAACTGACACCAAGAAAGAGGAGGAATGTGTCCTTCCCGCTGGACTGGAATGTGACCGTTGCTTGTCATTGCCAAGGGACGCCAAATTTCGTCTGCTCCTGAGTGAAAGAGGGTCAAGGGGTGGCAGTGAAAACAATATATCAGGAAGGCAATATAATTCACGATTTCAAATGCCACTTGAACATTTCTCTACATAAACATCTTTATGTACTTATTAGAAATTAACATTACAGTAAATAGCTAATATTCTTACGTTGACTTTTAGCGCATATTCATAAGAACTATTTTATCTTATCCAACTACGTGAGAAGGCACACAACAAATCAGACATTAGGGGTTGGCGCGCGGTTTGTTGTTGCTTACTCTCAAGTCTCAGGAGACAGACTTATGCTGAATTCATGTAAGGTGAGAAATACATTTTTAATTGAATTTTGAAACCGCGACATTCTTTTGTGAAGATCCTGTGTAGTGAAGAAAAGAAGAACTCTATTTGGTTCGGTATTTATTTTATTGAGGTCTAATTGAAATCCACAGAAAAATCACTTCTGAGTACGTGTTTCCAAACTGCCAATATTTCCACTCGGGTGTTCTAGCAACCCGATCCTTGAGCGCCTCCGATATCCTACTTATATTTAAGAAATTATAGTGATGGATATTCTACCCGAAGGTCACTGGACAGGGTGAGTCGATGGTGGTTTGCCATTACTTTCTATCGGATAAAGATTTCTACCTAGCGACGAGAACTACAGTTCGAAGTCGACTTGGAACCACTTGTGTCCCCAGGAATCGAACCTGGAACCCCTTGATTACAAGGCAGCGACTATTAACAGTCACCCAGAAGGGACACATCTTTGGGAAAAGGAGTGAGAAAACCTACCCTACCAGCTCAAGGATATCGGTCCTATACTGATATCGCGGTTACCGATCAAAGTTCTGTCTAAACACTTATCTAATTGGCCCTGGTACAATATTTCGACATTCAAAGCTATGCCTGAAATATGAGAAACATGTTATAGGATAAACCTACCTAACTTCGTGATATACCTTATTTCGTGATACGAGACATATTATTCTTCACAGTAAAGTATGCGTTATAGATAGAGTTACATCGGTGCTCAAGAGATGGCAGGAACATCGGAATGTGATGAAAAGGATTTGCAGCGACAACTGTTACGGTGCAGACATCACTTAGAGTGTTAGTTCAGTCATACTCCTTAATATCACGACATTAGGTAGGTTTACCCTACTTCACAAAGAATGTCTATGCACACATGTTATACAAAAATAACATGTATAAAACATTTACATTCTATAATGAAGAGACTGTCAATGCCATCCCATTTCATGTCTGACTTAATGAGATGTATGATTGACGTATTATTCTTGATGGGTGGATCCGCGAAAGAGATAGTAAGACAAAGGACAACGAATCACAAGACCACAGGTTCGAATCCGGTCACACACAAGTGAGATTTTTTTTATCTATAAATGAAAACCAGAAAATAAGACAGATAATAGAATAACCAGTTAAAGCCCGTCACCAGGAGAAAGGCGTTCTTTTCGATTGAAAGTAAATGGGATAACTCGTAGTAAGCTGAAACTGTGTAATAAAGTTTTGGGGTTCGCCATTTTGAATCCAAGATGTCGCTTTTGGAGACATTTTGTAATATTTTCGTAACCTACTAGTGATGATGTACCGCCATACGAAATTTCGTTTTTCTATCCTGCCGTTTAGGCTGTTTATTCTATACAACAATAGGTTTAGTGACCATTTTGGATCCAAGATGGCGACTTTTTCAAAATTTTGTAAAATTTCCTTAATCTACGCTTGATAATACACCTTCACACCAAATTTTGTATCTCTATCTCAAACGGCGTGGAAAATAAATTTCAGGGTTCGCCATTTTGAATCCAATATGGCGTCAGTGGAAACATTTTGTAATATTTTCGTAACCTACTAGTGATGGTGTACCGTTATACCAAATTTCGTTTTTTCATCTCCAGCCGTTTAGGCTGTATATTCTATACAACAATGGGTTTTGCGGCCATTTTGGATTCAAGATGGCGATTTTTAAAATGTTTTGTAATATTTGCTTAATATGCTAGTGATGATGTACCTTCATACCAAATTTCGCTTTTCTAGCTCCAACTGTTTAGCCTGTGTATTGACTACTAAAAGTCTTCGCTTTTAGGTGACTAGTTCTTGCATATTGATTTTTTACGTTTATTTAAACTGTAAATTCCTTTGAGTGATCAATATCGTTACCGATCGGATCGTAATATCGGCAAAATAATGTGTTTGCCATTCGTTCGAAATGATAAATTGTCCGTTAATGATATCGGCCGATACTGATACGCTATTGGGGTAGCATCATTCTAGCATAACGAAAATAATCTGTTTAGAAACAAAACTTTCCGGAAAAGGTTGATAATTCCATGCCCCTTATGCCTTGTTTACATTACTAACATCTTACCATAGTTAACGCTATCCGAGATCGTTTTAGTAATGTAAATACAAGTTTCCGTTAAGTTAGGCTTCAAATTTAACCAACATCAACTTACGAAGCTTATCTTCTTACGCTAGTAATCTAAACGCAAGTATGGCGTTAAACACGTCTCACTTCGTGAGTTAATTAGTTTCGTTTTCGAAATATATAGCATTTTTAGTAATTATTATCGCTTTAATAGTATAGCAGAATAGTGGCAGAACTAATCTACAACATGTTACGCTACAATCAATTCATTTGTGTTGATTATTTTATAATTTAAAACTCCTGTCATGTAACCATTTACTTATTAGTTCCGTGTTACTTAGAAGATGGCAGCACAAGCACGAAAACCAAGTTAAGTCCGTACTTATTCTTCCTACAGTTCATGTACTTCCTTCAAACAATAAAAGCAGAAAAAAAAGTAGTGACTCAAATAAAGAAGAAGGGATAAAAGGAATTGAAAAAGTATTTATCTTCTGTTTCCCCAACTCCTTCAAGGGACTGACATGAGTAATATTCCAGTCGGTCCAGGTGAAACGAAAGAGAAGCAAATTAGGATAAAAAGACATGGGAAGATCTTCCAGCGGAAAATCTCCGTTCACTTTCTCTGATGACATGGAAGGAGAGATGAATGGATGAAAATGGGGAACTCGCTACCGACGAACATTCAACTAAGACTATTCCACCATTTTTTTAACACTTTTTTTTCGTTCATCAAGTCAGAATGTGCAGATTTAGTCACTCGCGAATGGCGAGAAAGGGAAAATGGACTATAACCTTGTCCAAGGTCGTGAAAGTCGACCGAATTTCTTTCACCCAATTTTTTTTGCCGTCATCAGTTAGAGTAGTGAAGACGACGATGATGAAGGGAAAGAAGTTTAGGTGGATTATCATGAAAGAATATCCTCTCTGACTTGTTCGAGGTTCATTGCTGTCTTCTTTGGGATTTCATAGATGATCAGAACATTTCCTAATCTAAATGTTCCGCTTCTCTGTCCTCCCAAGGGGAAGGAAGATACGGAGAAAGTTTGAGCCATCTTCTCTTCCACGATCTCGTTTCTGATATTTACTTCAGAGATTTAAAATCATTACATCTTTGTAGCACCACTAAAATATTATTACTGTTGTTACTATCAGTAGTATTACTACAGTCTCTAAGAACAGAAGTTTTATTCCAAAAATTGGAAGAAGGCCTTTCGTATCCAGGTACGTAGAGATATGAAATTGTGCATTTCTCTACCGAGCGGTTGTAGGTCAGTTGTTGAAGCGTTGGCTCCGTTTTCAGAAGATCCTGGATTCGCTACAATTAGCCAACTATCCTGCCAATAAGATTTTCCAGGATTTTTCCTCAGTCTCACCAGGAAAATTCCTGGATGGTACCTTCAAATTATAGTCTGGCCAACTCTTTCCACACCCGGCCCATAGATGCCTGAAGGTAATTCAGTTTTACATTTCTGTACTTTGCATTCCTTTAAAAGCACAGGCGGTCACGTATAAAACTTTGCTATGACCGTTGGAGAAGCAGTGGGAAGTTAGTAAGGGACAGTATTGTAGACACCATGCTGCCATTCGCGTGGCAGGACTGAGCGAAACTCTGCAAAATATCAAACTGAATTGTCGGTATGAACGGGACTTGAACCCGCACCACTTCCTCTGTGCTTATCCGGTCAGCGATTATAAGCACTAGACCAAGTGAGCTGACTATTACCAGCGCACATAAAAATAAGAAGAATCAACTTGTTAGAAGCAAATAATTATATCGAACTATTTTAACAAAACATTTGAACGATATTACATGCCAGGGATTCCGCCAGGATTTTCAGTGTGGGGGTGTAAAGTCAAAATTCGAGGGTGTAATTTGAGTTTTCCACAGTTTCTATCGATTTTTGACTGTAAAATTTTTAAAGCTAGAGGGGTCTTCTCAACGATTGGGTTGCATCCCATACAGGGTGGGGGTGGGGGGTCAGGCGGAATCACTGTTACATGTCTATTCAGCTTTTCATTTAAATTTCTTCATATTGAAGAGACAAGATCGGTTTCCTAATTAAAAACTACAAACCCTTTTACAAATAGCTGATTTTTTTCTTATCTTTGGAGTGCAGGTCAAGATAAACGGTCAGGAAGGTCATTTATACAGGGTGTTTCAAAAGTTGGCTACAATACTTTAAAAACCAATTCCCTACGGGGACAAGAATGAGACTTAATTCTGAACATCTTTGTCTAAAAGAATGCATAGCTTCCGAGATAGAGAAACCCACAAGTTGAAACGTCATTGTCACAAGTGACGAATATGACGATAAGTAATGACGTATGCAGTGTCACATAATGAATAATAATCGGAAATTTTCCTTAAGGACGCATTAAGGCAAAGCTTGTGATAAATATATGGGTATATTGCCCATCGTCAAGTCTATCGCAACTAAATTCTATTGGAATTTCCTTTCTAACGCGTTCTGTCCTCAATCGTAACCATTGCCTGAATGAATCCAGAGGTACAACTTCGACTGTCACTTACTACTGTAATCCGAGACGGCTTACGTCATTATTTATGGAGAGATTACGTCATTTGTACCAATGGAACTATAACTTTTATCCCCTGTAGTTTCAAAACTAAACATTTTTTTTACAAAGATTGACGTAATTAATTTTTATCTTTGTATTGTGACCAAGGGCGTCGGCAAGGAGGTTCCCCATGGATTTAAGATTTTCATCCCAATACTATTCTATTTTTTATATATCGTCGCCCCCACCACAAAGTGACGTATCCCATTGTTTTCAAACCTTTCAGGGGAACGGTTGTAAAGAAAAGTAATTTTATGTATTGTTCATGTTCTTGTAAACTATTTTTGTTAATAACTTTTGAACGGGTTATCAATGAGATACGTCGATAATATACACAAAATGCCATATATTCTGACGGTTCTAACTCAAAACTGCCAAATTTTGAGATGCCTCACTTTGTGATGGGGCGACAATATTTGGTGTATGTTTTTATGCTTTTCACTGCATGCAGCCGGCCGGGTAGCCGTGCGGTCTACGGCGGTAAGCCAATGATTCGAAGACCCCCGGGTTCAGGTCCCGGCAGGGGCATGGGTGTGGATTTTAACACTTAACAACTAAAGGCAAATCGTGACGGGCCGAAGTCCAAAGGTACTAGACTGGCCCATATAAAAATACAGTTTACCAAAGTTTTATCACTGCATGCATTTCATAAGAAGCTATTTGGGATTCCCCCGGTACATTTCCTAAACCATATTCATTTCAATCTATGTAATCATAAATACGACAATTTAAACTCACCAAGCAAACTGTGTGAAAACATCGAAAGTGAAAACACGTATACTATTATTGTAGTACTGTGTGATTTTTATTTCTTCTGAACGTACTCTGTTCTATGAAGCAGTCCCTTTAGAAAGTCAATGAAAAAGAAGTATATATATATATATATATAAAAAAAATATATATAAAAAAATAGAATAGTATTAGGATGAAAATCTGAAATCCATGGGGGGCGGGGCAAGTACCCCCCTTTGCCCCCACCTTGCCGACGCCCTTGGTCACAATACAAAGATTATATCTCTAGCTTTCACACACACATTTATATACTAAGTTTATAAAGCACGAATAAAACAATCATAATATACACATTTTTTAAAAATAATTTTAATTTTCAATTTTTAAAAATACGGAACAAATCAAGAAAAACACTGAACTGTTTCATATTTTGAAGCTAATTCTTTTAGCTGAGATATTTGAAGGTCACTAACTTAAGCCTGCATAGCCCATGGCTGGGTTGCAAGAAAAATAAAAATACTTAAGTGTAAAATCTGTCTTAATCAGACCATCGAAATCTACATAATACTGGAGTGATTACTTAAATAAAAAAAAACGGGCCGCACAGTGATGAGAAGCGTATAAAACTGAGTTAGAACTGAAAATTTGGTCCACGTTGGATTAGACTGGAAGTGGACAAACAAGTTTAAACGTTTGCTCTGGCGTCTAGCTTTAACACTAACTAGTAAAGTACCCGAAGTGAGGACTCGAGTTGCTCATCAAGTGATACCTTAAATTGAAGCTAGTGACGAGTATAGTACACCTGTGAAATCCTAGCTGCAGAGCTCCAGAAATAAAAAGGTTATGGCGGGTCAAAGTTCAAAGAGAAAGAAAATTCTATTGAAACAAGTCACAACGAAAGGCAGAACAAAAGTCAGGACATGGTTTTGAATTGAAATGCGATTCATGTGAAGGAAAGAGGCACGTACAAAGTACTACACATTGATACAATCAATATGTAAGTCGTCAATGGAGGCGTGTGATAAGCAGATACTTTGCTCACAATGAGCACACTTGACAAAAGAGATGTTCTCACATGAGGTCTTGTAACACTCGTCACGTATATTAGAATCAAAACAATAATCCAATGGAGAAATCCAGGGCTCGGGCTCCTCATCCAAGTAGCCGCTTTTGTAAAATGCAAACCTGATCATGTTGCGAAATCGTGAGGCGCTGAATTGGAAGAGAGTGAAGGACTGCATTCGTAAAATGTTATCCCGATGCCAGAGATTAATTTCCGAGGAAGCGATAACTGTGTCAGTAATGAACCTGATAAATGATTTATATGGACGGAAGAAGTAAACATCAAGTGGTTGGATGAAACCAGTGCAACCACCAGGAATTAAACGTTTGAACAGTGTTATATGATTAGGGCATAATTAATTTGAATAAAAGAAAGCGGGATATCAGGCAGAGAGAGGGATATCATTCTACTCATTACATTAATTGGGAGCAACGTACGACGTATTACCATCGGGATAATCAGCAAAACATGGACATCACAAGCAGCTAAATTCGCTTTCTATTTGAACTTTGACCCGCCATAACCTTTTTAGTTCTGGAGCTCTGCAGCTAGGATTTCACAGGTGTACTATACTCGTCACTAGCTTCAATTTAAGGTATCACTTGATGAGCAACTCGAGTCCTCACTTCGGGTACTTTACTTGTAAGTAGTCACTCCAGTATTATGTAGAGCTCGATGGTCTGACTTAAGTCAGAGAAGGGATTTTGAATGTAAATTTTTGAAAGGCATTTAGTTTATATTGGCTTAAGCCGAATGGATGATACTGGTAGAATACAGAACACAAAGTTTACCTAACAAGCCTTTTCTTCGATAGGAATTCTTGCACAGTATCTATTCATGGTTGTTAAAATATGTTATTTCTGTAATCTTCGACATCCAACATAATGTTTTATAAGCCTGCTTATTACTCACCGTTTGAAATATACCTGAATAATTAAAAGTCCTCTATGTCTTACAATGTTACGCCATCTTGGTTTTTGTGACTTCAAATTATCTAATAGCCATTGATCACACCACATTAATTTCTATTGTAATTAACAACGGGTTCTAATACGCCAGGTAGTAAGACATTTGATGATCCTGGCTATTCAAAGATGTTGGATACGTTAGTGTCCGGCGTTACTGAGAAGTCACTGTTAAAAAAAAATGTTGTGCTGTGTTCTGAGTTCAGACTCCATCTAGTTAATTAAAAAGTTATGATGATTTCAATTTTATTTTATGTTTGAAATGATTTAATATCGTTCAGTAAACTATTAGCAAATTCTCTCCTTGAAAGTAGGAAGGAAACAAGGTTTTGGGGCTGGGAATTTCCAACTTTCCATAAATGACGAATTTGTTACACTTCAAAAATTTTCCGTGTTAATTAAACACTTTTCGGTGTCTCAAGAAGACCACCACTTCTTTTGTTAATACCATTTGCTGTGTGATTTCGATGATTCAATACTATGATAGTACTAATATTATGCTGAATCTGCATTAAAAACACATCCATTGTGTTGAATCACAGAAATCAACAACGTTTTTGTGTTGATTTAACACACTGTTAAAAAGGTTTATTCAAAAACGAAAGAAAAAAATCTCGAATTTAAGAAAATTTTGGTCTCAATCTGGCTCCGACTAAATTTTGCTCAATTTTGAACACGTGATGGTTCTCAAAAAATGAGAAAATGTTTCTCGGATAATGAGAAAAAAAGTCTCAAACACGAGGTAAAACTGTACTCGAAAATGAGTTTAAAGTTCGGCTCAAAAATGAGAAAAGTTGGGACTATTTTCAGAAATGAGAAGAAATATATTCAAAAGTGACGAAGCATATGCTCAAAATGTTGAGAACGTAATGACTCAAAAGGTGGCTCCGGAAATGAGAAAATAGTTAGTCAAAATTGAGAACATTTGTTTCAAAGTTTTGAGAGGGTAATCACTCAAAATCGATATGATAGCTAAAAAAAATGACAAAATAGTTATTCGAAATTGAGAGAAACATATTCACATTGTGAGAAGGAATTTACTCAAAATGACGTTGAGAGCGAATGAAGATGAGAAAATATGTATTCAAAATTGTCCCAAGTATAACCTGTAGTGGGATTACAGACCTCTAACAAACCTTATCCGTGATCGCACCAGTGTTGAGTGTTTCTCAGCTCGTTTCTGCAATCACAGAAAAGTCCTCTCCTACGTCTAACTGCAAAGGCCGGCTAATACTTTTCTTAAATGGTGCAGGGACTGGAAGTTGGAACTCAACGCCAAAAAAACACAGTTTATTATTTTTTATTCCTCTGGTAAAGGTACGAGACGAGACAAAAATAAATCAATTTGCATAAACAAATCTAAGATTAAGCCACATTCAACAGCTAAATATTTGGGAGTAACGTTGGACCAGAGGCTAAATTTCAAATCGCACATTTCAGACAAACGAAAAAAGGGACTTCAGGCATTTTCGGCATTAAAATCGATACTTTTATCAAACACGTCTTTCGGCATAAAAACTAGAATCTACCTTTCCATATTGAGACCAATTATAACCTATGGCCACGAATTGTACAATTCAAATATTAATATGGAACAATTCAAAAAATTTGAAAGATATTGGCTGAGAGTGTCCAAGAGGCTCTGGAAGGCCGAGAAGGACGCACTATACAAGGATATCAATTTCCCTTCAATTATAGAATATATGAATCATTGCAAAGAAAGATATGCCAATGCAATCAAAGAAAAGAAATTTGCCATCATCAACTTCCCGAGACAGCTTGATATGAAAGTTATGCGTCACCAAATATCACTTCAAGAACTAGTAAACTAACGCATGAAAACACAGTGAACGAATTTAACATCAGATTATATATTCTAAGCACTATATAAAAGCCTGGAAACTGAACAACACCTCCATTACAACTGAAACAAAATATTAATCCTATAAACCTATATCCTTTCTTTCTGACTAATAATAGATAGACTTATAAAACTAGGCTATATCAAATTTTTAATCAAAATACTTTAAATTTATATATGATAAATCCTGTGCAATAAAACTTAAAAAAATTAATAATTTTGTAATTAGCCTGAATTGCAGTTCGAATTCTTTAACTTTGCCTAATTTGTGGATTGCCTGTCCCATTCGGTGATTTTCCTGGTTGGTTGTCTGGTGGGGGCCGGTTGGTTCTGGTGCGGGAACTAAAGGCAAACGCAGGCGGCAAAGATAAGAATATGTATTGAACAGAGGATAAATATAACTTATACATGCTGCACCATGCATACATAATTTATAATCTTGCTGTACATATCAATCTGAGGTACATGTCATTTTATAATACCCCATTGTGTTTGTACAATCGCTTTAATCTGCATAACGAATCATTATTAAACATATTTAAATCATGTGCCAATAATACAACACAAAAAACAACAATTTAGCATAATACAAAGCAGTTACTCACTTCAACTTTGCATCATTAAAAGTAGAGACATCTATTGACAGAAGCGGGAAATGCAACAGGACAGTATGTTATGAAACTCATTCACTGTTATTAGGAGTTTATTACTACCACAACAGGTAAACACACTTTATAATCTTACGAAAAATAAACCTTAGGAAAGCACAAGAGTTAAACTTAAATCTCGACAGTATGTTTATTTGTACTGCGATCACGCCCGCGTATGAATATCACATGCAGTCGCAGCGATACAGATTGGACTGTCCAAGAGAAAATTTAGTTCTTGTTGTATGTTTGAGATCATTGCACTTGTTTACGATATTCTTTTACAACGCTCGCCAGATAATAAACTATGTCTACAGATTTCATTTAATTATCTCGCAGGATTGTAATATTACATTTCCAGAGACACACAGTTTGAATAATTGCATCAGCTCAAATTTGAAAAGTACGCCTTAGCTCGTATTCGAGAATTACCATTCTCAAATTTTAATTTTTGAGAATATTTTTTCTAACTTTCAACTAAAATTTACTAGATTATTTTTGAATAGGAAAATTTATTCATTTCTGAGAAAGTCATTTTTAACAGTGCACAAACAAATGGCAATCGCCCTAGGACACCAAAAAATGTTAACACAGCCATATGAAGAAACCCCTAACTAACCAGAAAATGATGTTTAATAAAATTGTACGCCCATAAATTAATTTTATCTTAAGAAAATAATAAACTGTAGTCTAATGAACGTTCTCTAATAGTATGCAGTAAATAAATAAGTGAGTATAACTTGCTCCTCTTCGCGATTCATCTGTAAATTTCTCCCATATCTATGCACACACATACACACCTATTTATATATATATATATATAGATAGATAGATAGATAGATAGATAGATAGATAGATAGATAGATATAGAATGTTCTCTTAATATTGCTCCCCCCTTGGGAAAATTCCTGGCGACGCCCTTGATTATGACCAGTTTATTTTTGAAAAATTGGTGTCTATTGTTGAAATATTCTATATTGATTTTACTTAACCGTTCAATACAATGGGTCATTTATTATTTTTAGAAATTTATTAAGTTTTGGGTTATCTCCTAAATTTTCCTCATAATTCATAGTTTTATTGTTGATAAGTCCTTAAATGTAAAGCTTAATCGGTGTAGCACCACAAGTTCTAAATTCCAAAAGTCCTAAATTTCAAAAGTCCTAAAAGGCAAGAAGCCAGTTCTCTGGATTTTACAGAAGTCCTAAATTGCACGAGTTCTAAATTGCAGAAGTCCTAAAGTTTATGAATTGTGAAAGTTGTTTTAGGACTTCTGCAATTTAGGACTTATGAACGTTACCCGCATCATCTTAATCTAAGAAAGAGTTATTTGCTTAATGGTGTTTCTCAAGGATCAACTTTGGGACCTTTACTAAACAATATGCCATTCATTAATTACCTTAAAAGTCCCCATGATTGACAGATTTCATGAACTATAAAGGCCAAATTCTCTGCTTAAGCTACGCTCTCTTCCTTTAAGTTTGTATAAATATCATTGTATTTATTTGATATTAACTCTGATATTATTTGATATTAAGTACATAATTAGTGGTAATTAAATACTAGTGCATTATTATTTAAATCTTTATTATTGTCTAATATGTAATATTATTTTAGTAATGTTCCTCAAATTGATTTCTTTCTCCTTTCTCTAACAGGTGAGTAGTCAGTTTGAAATGTAGTCAAACAATTCCCAATGTAATGAATGTTTCAACATGGCATTTACTTCACACCGCTGAAACGTCTTCCAGAGAAACCGAAAAACAAACCAATCTAATCGATTGATGGAAGTACTTGAGGTCAGCGAGAGCATGTGTACATTGTTCTACTATACGGTTCGGAGACTTGTCTCACATGCGTTGTGTAAGTAACTGCCATGTCCTGAGTCTCTCTCTCTCTCTCTCTCTCTCTAGAAGCTGTGTAGCTAGACATATTGTCACGGGGGCCTCATATTTGCTTAGAGAGGCACCTCTACAAATACCAAAGAGTATCAGATACTTTGTGTTTATCCAAAAAAGATTCAACGTTTATTCATCCAAGGTTTAGTGCATCTGAAATCGTGTAGCTTGGTTGCTCGACCCCCTTTATTTTTTTAAAAATATATTTATATCCCTTACATAAGAATAGTTAAAAACGGATATTTTATTTTTATACCAACCGGTTGATTAATGTCGATCACTTTTGTATTAAGGCTCATACAGAAATTTGTGTTAGCTGATTTTTATGAAAAATGTAATATCTGCGGACTGGTTTTTCATAGGATATTCAAACAAAAACCATTCTTTCCAATAATATCTGCTTGATAAGTTTAGTCCTCTGCATGAGAAAACTAAAACGTAATCGAACTGGTCGAAATGGAACCCAAATTTAATTGTCGAAATAGCAACAATTCCAGTTTTCAGAGCGCTTTTTCGCAAGAAAGGGATTAAATATAAAAGTTGATTTCTTGTACACTATTTCATATCAAAGTATATTGAATGTATAAGGAATATGAAGACATTCCTGCTTAATATTTTATGAGTTTTTGAAAATCCAAAAATTCGTATTTTACGTATGTTGGAGGCCCAATATCTCTGCTGGAACAAAATATAAAAATCTAATTATTCCACAATTTATATACTTACGTTAGGAGCAACTACATTAGAAATTTCAACTTCGATATTAGAGTTTGAAGGGAGTTACAGATTTGCAAATTGTGGGGTGAATAATGGTCGTGTGTGCTTTGGTAACTCGTATAAAGAATGGTTCTGAAAGGAAAATTTAATATTCTGCATTACCATCAGAATTACGACTTTACTACTGCAATGATAATTGAAATGCTTAAGTATTAATAGATGAAGACAATTGTATAAGCGCTTCATACACACACACAGAGAAAGGTGGCAACGTTTTGCCAAAGGCTTGGTTCCTTAATGGAATGAAAAAGACAGAGAGGAAATGTGGAGCAGCCATGTTGCCAACTGAACACTGGATATATATATATAAAATAAATTCTCTTACAAGGATATTTCAGTATCTTCTTTACGTATTCATATCTTTCTTGGGCACCCTGATTTTAATATAACATTTACCAAAGCACGTACGAACATTATTCACCCCTCAATTTGCAAATTTGCAACTCTTTTCAAACTCAAATATCGAAGTTGAAATTTCTACCTTAGCTTCTCCTGACATAAGGCAATAACGTGTAGAAATATAGACATACCTGGTCTCCCATAAGAAATAAGAATCTACAGTATTCATACCATATCGAGCACGAACATTCTTCACCTCTACTTTGCACCAAATTTGTAGCTACATTCGAAGTTTACATTTTTACCGTAGTTTCTATTAACATAAAATTATGTATAATGTGTGAAGAAATTAGTTTCTTATGTTTTGTACCACCAGAGATATAGGGCCTCCAATATGCATAAAATACAAATTTTTGGATTTTCAAATATTCGTAAAAAAAATAAGGAAGGGTATACACACTTTGATATGTAAATAGTGCACAAAATTTAACTTTCATACTCAATTTCATCCGGGAGAAAACACGCATTGAAAACCGGAATTGTTTCTATTTCAGCAATCACATTTGGATACCATATTGACAAGTTCGGTTACGTTCTAAGTTTTTCATGCAGGGGACTAAAATTATCAAACAGATTTTAAAGGAAAGAATTGTGGTTTTTGTTTGAATAAACGAGTCCGCATATACAATACTTTTCGTAAATGTCTCCTACCACAAATTTTGGCATGCGCTGCAATACAAAAATGGCTACCAATTTATTAATTGATTGGTATAAAATAAAATAATATACGTTTTGAACTATTCTTATATAAGGGATATATAT
>JAGDQP010019983.1:1520-27116 GCA_022664845.1 Lepisma saccharinum | reverse complement strand
TTATTATTATTATTATTATTATTATTATTATTATTATTATTATTATTATTATTATTATTATTATTATTATAAACCAGCCAAACTGAAACTGTAACACACTTCAGGCGTGACCTTACTGTTTATGTAAAATGAAAACGAAGAGGCATTCCACTCTGCACATTTTGTAATATCTTGCTTTTGTTATTTTCCTCGCCTGAGTGCCTCTAACAATATAGGATGTTTCTGCAACGGAAACCCAGAGAAATTTCATTGTCCCTGATAATAGCATTAAATATGTTTTAATCTTTAACATTACATTTAGTTTTTTTTTTTAATATACTAGTTTGGCTACATGAAAAAGAAACTACTCTTTACCGTCCGCAGGGGATAAGTAGTTAGCTGGTTCCTTTCTAATCAAGGAGTCCCGGGTTGTATTCCTGATAGAGATTCATTTAACTTAGTGGCATGGGGGGCTTTGGGTGGGCTTAGCCCCCTCCAGCAGTTCAGTCAGCATCCCAGAAATATTTTCAGTCCAAGTTCTTTTGAGTGTAGAATTCAAAAACATTGCACGTCACATTTTTTTTAAAAGTACATCACAAATGCTGAATTGATAGAATGTTTGCTTTTCATCTTCTTCTAAAGAACCCTCCTTCCTCTGAGTAAATGCTTCCAGACAGAAGATATGACGACAGGCAAGGCCGGGCATAATTGCTCTTCTTGAAATAGAGTGGAACTATTTGAATGGTATGTAGTAACATACCACAATGTTTGCAGCAGAAGAAAATTATATTTTTCTACCAGAGTATGAAAAAAAAAGTTGAAACTAGTTATCCACTTTTTTGTTTTTATATTAAAGCTATTAAAATCGAACGGGAAGAAGATCAAGATGTATGGTGAATATCACTGTAAAGAACGTCTGTTTTCCTCCGCAAAATGAACTCAGTCACAAATAAGTTTAAAACAGTCTTTAGAGACTGGGAATTTGTAATAAAGTATATATCATTTTTGCAATCTTTCAATTGAAGGAAATACTTCATGCCTCGCTCAATACTTGGGTATTTTTGTCATTGACTCATTTTTTATTTCAAACCCACATGAAAGTTGGAGGAGCAATGATGGAATCAAAAACACTCACTGCAGTATAGTGGTGAACGTATCATTTTCAGAGATACCTAGAAAAACTTGACTACGCTTACAGAGCGATTTATTTTTCACATGGAGCAGCCGTAGCTCAATTAGTTGAGCGTTAGTTTTACATTCGGAACAGCCTGGTTTCGATACCTGCGACGGCCCATTCCCACTGAGGATTTTTCAAAGCCTTTCCTGAGTCATAAATACCTGGATGTTACCTTTAATTTAAACCCTGGAAGACCCCTCCCTGCAAACTTTGTTCCATGCGAAGAAGAAATGAAGAAATATTAAGTTAATTATCTTTGTACTAACAATGATCTCAGTTGATCATTCGATATTTACAGGAAATATTATTTTCTACTTGGTTTTAACCTGTAAAGCGCGAAAATGCCTAATAGACTCAACCTTTTTTGAAAATTTTGAATAGTATTTTTTTAAAAAAATATCGATTTATGCATATGTTTACAGAGTAAGGGATAAGTGTAAATAAACTCACAGTATTGAAACCGCTGCAGGATTCTGACCCAACCTATATGGCCTCCGTCATGGATTCAGCTCGGAAATTTGAAATAGGAAAGGAATCATATGAAATATCATTTTAGACTAGTTTGTTCCCAGGAATTCAAATGCTTTTCATCTACACGTATTTGTTTAGAAGAGCGGCCATTGATAACACACAAAGCCAGTCATGTTTTATGATCGTCATAGACCCTTAGTAACACATCAGATACAACGACGAACAGTATTCGTTTAATTTGAATTACAGAACAAAAAAATAAACACCCTTTCAGCCTTATCATGCAATTTATTGTGTAAACACATAACAAGTACGTAAGTACGTATGTTAATTCTTTTATGCATACTTTTAAATATATAAACTTACTCTACAATGCATATCTATTTTTGAGCGATCACATATGTACATTATATAATATACACTATAGGGTACATCGTGAATATCTCGTTTAGTGAAGGATATACGTGCTTTTCACAAGGAAAATACGAATGAACTGACCTGAAACTTAAAATTTTGTGACAAACGTAAAATAAGCTCTTGTGTCAACATTTTTCACAAATTTCGTAGTTTAACATATCTAAATATTACATATTAACTATTAGAATACTTTTTCATAAGTATTTATGCATAGAATCAACATTTTGTAGCATATACTATTTTAGATAATATATTCTCAATAACAACAAAATAGACACAAATCAACAGTTCTCCAAATTTTTATTCAAAATTATCAATGGGCTAAGTCTATGTAAGTCATCTCTGCGCATTAGAGGTGAAAACCTAGTACAAAACATATTTTCAAATGGCCGCCAAATGCAGCACACGTAGAACGCCAAGTTCCAAATTTACGAATTCATGTCTCCTAAGCAAATACACGTAGGTGACAAATATCTTCACATTTGAATTTCTGGGAACAAGCTATCCTACATTGATGCGTCACATAACTCCCCCTTCCTATTTAAGTTCATCGTGCTGAAACCAAGGTTGAGGTCATAAATGGTCATACTCCCACCACGTGCAGCCCTTCAACAAATTGTCATTACCTAAAGATTGGGTCAGATTGCCGCAGCGGCTTAAGCACTGAAAGTGTATTCAGACTTTTGCCTTACCCTATACAAATAGGTACACATCAACATTTCTAAAAATTATTATCCAAATTTGTCAAAAAGCTTGGATATGTGGTTGTCATTTTTGCATATTTCAGGTTGAAACAAAGTGGTAAAAATATTTCCTGTAAATATTGAGTATTCAGCTGACGTGGCTCCCTTATAAGTACCACCATTTAATCCCTTTTTACTTTCCTTATGTATCCCATTTGAAATAAATTGAAACACCACATTCTATTGGATGAAAGCAGAATATAAAGTAGTGTATATATTACTCTCTTTGTTTCTTTCTCTTTTCGTCCTCTCTCCCTCTCCCTCTCTCTCTCTCTCTAATATATCGATATAGCGTATTTTCTCTTTGCTAGTGTCCATTTTGATGCGCACTCACACAACACTGAGTCAACTCATCACAACTATCTGAACAGTGTTTGTAGTACGCAATCTCATCGTTTGCACGCCATCTTGTTGAACCCGATCGGACTTATACAACGCGAGATACAGATCACTGAAGCCATCTATTGGCAAAATAATGGATTACTTTTTACTACACCAGATATACAACGTATTTAATTAGGGCAACAATAATATCACGAAGAACGATAGTTCTTCGAGTGACGCTAAGAAAGGAGTGTTAGCGGCACTCACATAAAATAAATGAAATCAGTATAAAAATCCCTTCGGGGCAAAGACAAGAGTGACGCAAAAATTCTACTCAGAAAAGAAGTGATATCCATTTTGCGAGTTACTTTCTTTGTGTTACTATGGCGGAAGGATACTAAATCTCCTAATTTTATTACAAAGGAAACACTTTTCTACTAATAGTCCGGCCAAATTGGACACTTGAGCCAGAAGAAATTCGAGAAAGGAGGAGACTCGGCAGAAATGTAGGACTTTTTGAACTGAACAACATATGAAAACTCCCCGCTGTGCTTCGAGCGCTGTTGATTTAATTTGTTTACGAGGCGTTTCTTAATGAGGCGCTGGAGAACAAACCTATGAAATTTTCATCCACACCGCAGAAACGTTTATACCCGAAACTAGCGAGATCAAGCTCGAAATATATGTAAAAAAAATAAACAAATTAAATCAACATGATATTCCGACCCAATTAATTAAAGCGGGAAAAGCGACACTAGCCAAGGAACTACATAAACTGATAACTGTGCAGAAAGGAATGAAGAAAGGAGAGGCTTCCAAAGAACTGGGAAATGTGAGTTAAAGTTTCAGTTAATAAAATTCGATAAATCTGACTATGGGGGATTTCCGACACGCTAAGCGTTTTTCGTATTTTACAAAACATATGAAGCATTGAGATGAGATTTCTGCACGTTTTCATAAAGCCTGTTGTGTCTTCTTTCATTTAATATTTCACTCTGCACATTTAAATACTCTGGTAACTGGGGGCATTCATATGAATCTAGTGCGAAGTGTCGGGATTGCCCCACTACATACGGAATTTCGACACTGTATTGAGGCACTTCTGACACCAAATGAAAACACGTAAATATTTGACAACTATCACCATGATGTAATCGGTAACACTTCACGATGAATTAACATTGCGTGTGGAAATTCTGTCTGACAGACTATCATAAAATGGAATAACTTTAAAGAGAACTAGATGTTTTTCCGCCCGTTGGTGCGGGGCGAATAAACTTTTTTGTCATCCCCTATGGTGTGGAGACTAATCTTGAACTTAAGCGTCATCGGGAGTGTTACTATTCATTCAGCGACCCCAAAAACTATGGATTCCACACTTTCTGTCGTTTTCCATTATTTTTACCTGTCACCCTTTCCTAGGGGTGTGTTAGCTAAGATAGCCGTTGTTTATGATTCATGCCAAGTTTGAGTACCTGGAGGTAGTCAACCCATCGAACAACATTGTAGGGTTCTTTCCTTAAAATTTTCCTTTATTGTTATCACAGATTGGAATTCAATGGACAAATAGATATTCAATTATCTCTGAAAATAACAATTTTCGAATCAAATTGATAATATTACTTCCCTGTTCGGTCCAGTGTCTGATCATGTGCGAAAAATCATTCCAATCGGTAAAGCACTTTTTGCGCGATACTCCCGCAAACATACTCAGTTTCAATTTTATATACCGGTGTAGAAATCGGTAAAGCACTTTTTGCGTGATGCTCCCGCAAACTCATTTTCAATTTTATATACCGATGTACAGGTAAAATATAAACAAAATTGTATCGCATCGTCAAAGTCAAAGAAAAGACGGAAGAACCAGATCAGAATCAATTGAAATTACACCGTGATGTTGATACATAATGCAAAGTTTCATAACGAACATCTGAAGGAGCGTATGGACTCTCAGAGATATTTTTACTGTGTTAATTTCAGAAGTTTCAAATCTGTTTGTTAGTCCAACCCCCAAAGAATCTGTGTTAAGCTCAGTTCCTTTCTAATTGGAGCCAAAGTTTCAGATATTTTCGTAAGTTACACGAATAGTGTCACATATTTTTCCAAAGAAATTATATAAATATGAATGTTTCTGAATTACCCCATAACGTAATGTCGAGATTGCCCCCCCCCCCCCAACACCCCTAATATTAGAAATATATTTATTCTTGGAGTCAGTCAGTACCATTAATTAAAGGAAATGAAGCTCCCTGTGAACACAATGTTTTTACCCTCTGATAGTGTGCAATGACTTCGAACTCCATGATCAACAGCTGTTCACAGAAACTAAAAACCCAAATTTTCTATTTTACAAGAGGTACATTTTAGTCACGTTTTCTGGACAACTTACTTTACAAATATGATTCTGATCCTTCACAAATACAAAAGACCAACTCATAAATCAGAGACTCAGTACACTACAAAGCCTCTTCCTCAATCTTTACTCCCATCATCTTACAAAGTGTTGTGTAATATCCTGCTAACATTCAAAAGATACATAGATGAAATACTTGGAGACCACCAACGTGCATTTGTAGAAATAGATAGATCCACGTGAAACCAGATTTTCTCCGTCATAAAAATATTACAAAAAAATAATCACTTACGTAATTACGTAATTATCTGAATGATTGTAATTACCTATGTACTACTCTCTTTTCTTCACCATCTCTCTACACGAGAAAACAACTTGTAGCCTGCATTATGGTAATTACTCTAATTACTAATTAGTCACAAGTTATACGTTTCAACTATAATATCATGCTTAATGTCTTTGCTGAAAGCAATTGAACTATTACTATTTCCTGATATGTGTTTATCGAATCAAATGACCAAGTAGATCTGATTAATTAATTTTGCATTTCTAGCTAAACCGTTCAGTTACCAACATATTTGCATACTGAAGTTAGTCGATACAAGTTACTCTAAAATGTTACTTAAACGTTATATACCTCAAATGAAATATAATGTGTTTACTACTTTATTATATGAGTAGAGACTCCCAATACTGTCCGCTTGGACTATCCAAACATTCCTTCGTGAAGAAAAGTGATTATCGCTGGACACAATCGTTATTTGGGACAAATGCACAAGGTACTTATTCAGTGAAACTGGTCTAAACTTTCTGGTGTTTCAAAGAAGTTCTAGTGTATATCAAATACGCGTTTGCCCATCGTTCCCACGATTTCAATTTTACGTAAGTACAAAGCATTTTTCTTTGTTGGCCAAATAATATATATATATATATATATATATATATATATATATATATATTTTATTCAAAGGAAGCGAAATTATTGTCACACGAAATAACATTTTTATACATTCATAATGAACTCGAAAACAAAATATAGATAGGACTGAATTAAACGTTGCTAGCAGGACCAAAAAAGTTCCTGCTAACCCACACTATATGGTAGTTTTCTGTAACTATTTGTTTGGTTGCTTTAGTTTTATTACAACTTCCATATGCCCGATTTTGTGAAACGTTATTTTTATCCCAAGCCTATGTGACCGAATATCGCAATTAAGAAATGTTTATTTTTCCCAGTGTGCAGTACTTCTGTTATGAAGCCTTCATACAGAGACGTCGGTCTTCCTGAACTAAATCTAATCCCCATGACCACCAATGTTTGTTTTCCTTCACTATATTGTAATATATCTGATTTTCATGTTACAGCTAAAATATTTTGGTAGTTAAGATTATCTTTGTATTTGCAAAATGATATAAGTTCCAGAATCTCCTGATTTTTCCTCATACTATTACCTAGGAACGTGTTAATTACAGTATAGTCAAGACGTTGAAGCATGTATGCTAACAATATTAGTGATATCACCCTCATTCACCTACAACTAAACTCCGAGCTCAGATACTGCTGTTTGTATAAAGATAATTCACTTGCTAAAATCATTTTGGTAAGTTAGTATTCTGTCTTTAGTCTTCACCATCAGGCCTTTTTTTTTTAACGCAAGTTCTCTTATTGCTTATAACTCGCGGTTAACCCAATCGAGCCAGAAGTCAGTACAGAGTTCATCTTTCTCGTACTCGTAACAATATTTTGAAGCAAAAGTTTCAAATTTTGCTCACACTGGTCATTGCTACAATACGTGTAGATTGCATTTACTTACTTGCTGCAAAAAGGGTGTATGCAATTGTAATTTACAAAACCCTTTTCACTTTGCTACAGTTAATTACTGTCATAAATTGATAATAAAAAATAAAGTGTAAAGCAGATGGTACTTCTTCCGTGCCTACTGTCCCTACTCATTGTTTTTATTAAGAAACACTATCCAGTTTTATTTGTTTGTGAATGCGTGTTGTAGCAGAGATGATATTAAGGGAAATTATTTCACTCTATTTTGATATTGTGCGAGGTTATTTTTTTATTTTTTTAAATTTATTTTTGTCTAGAACGAATATAAAACATTATTTATATATCACTGTAATTTTTAAGGATCAGTTCTTTTTTGCGATTTCTACGTGTGCTCATGTTCCTACTTTTCCATATGCTTACTTATAGTATATATCGATAATGAGCACAAAATTAGCTCCGCTCTGGAAAAATGGTATTTTCATATATCAGCATGGACGAAACACTTCTTCAAGTTCTTCGTACAGAACTGACCACACTCAAACAAAATCTGTCAGATAAGATTTGTAGCAAACCCAATCAGCTGACTTCACTCATAAACTAGAAACAAACGAGTTGTGTAACAAACTAGAATCTTAGTAAATCAATATGTCAAATAGATTTACTATTGTACAAAACTCAAATTGAAGAATTTTCTCATAAGTTAACGCATGTTGACCAATAATATATTTTGTCACAAAGTGAGCTGTCTGATAAAATTGATGGATGCACTGTAACTGAACATGTTCCAGTTCTGCGGACTTCATTCAGTTATTTTCTTTTATATACTGTGGTGAGACGTGACCGCCTGCGTATATTTGTTCATATTTCCCCAGCGCCGGTCATCCGTTTACCCAGTTAGATGAACGATTGAGAATTTGGCAGGTGTCGTGAGTTCGGCATGCCTCGGCGCTTAGACGAGAAGAGAGGACAGAATATGTCTTCGTATTTACATTATACGACACTACAATGTGTTTATCCTGCATTGCATTTTGGTCACATATGAACCCTCTCGACGCCACAGCTAAACAGTCGCAGCAAAGAAAAGTCTTTGGAGAAAAGTTTATTTGATGTAGGAAAAGAAAGTATGTTGTATCTATAGGAACACAGCACATGATTTAATTCTTATTTTCTTATTTGTGTGACAAGCTCCAAGCGAAATAAGTTATTTGATCGCATTTAAATGTTTCCTACTTTGATTAAGTATATCAGTAGATGAAGCCAAATATGTGGCAGTCGCCCCCACCAAAATTTGAGCACCTGGGAGACATTAATCTTAATTTTGATACGTTTCCGGGAAGTCGTGAACCCCAGGGTCACCTGGGGGTTACTCCCATGCCCCCAGCCCTGTTCTTAGACCCCACAACTGTTTTCAGAACATCTTGAGAAAAATTATGGTTGCATCGCCATAATATTTCAATTTTAAAAAAGTATATATGATATGACTCATCAATCTTCGACAACAAGAAAAAAGCAATGAAATATCACTGGGTAAATAAAAGATATGTAAAATCCAACTTATTACAAATAGAATATTGACGGAATTAACCATATCTCGAATATAGACGATATTCGGCAGAACTGAAGTGCGAGAATGAAAGAATACTTGTGCCAAGACGTCCCATAATGGGGCTTGAACCAATGTATCGGGTTTGAGAAATCTTCATACAACACGCAATATTTCCTTTAGAAATGATATGTAAAATGACGATGTTGTGTCACTGACCGGCAGTGGAAAAATAGATTCTGTAATTAGTAAGACAACAAACCAGCCTTTAACTAATTGTTTAAATATTTTTTTTAAACGGGTCCTTAATTGTTGAGCAGAAAGACGAAAGCTGTTTGTTGTGCTGATGTCTGGTCTAGACTACGACAGCTGGAGAAAATGGTTTGTTTTGAGTGTTTGTGGGACTTCTAACATATGGTGTGCGGTTATAAAACATAGAATACGCAGCGCGGCCATTTAAAGTTGATGGATGCGAAATGTAATGCAGGGGACAGGACGAAGGCGGAAGCATTTTCTTTTCAGTTCCAGATGTGATGCTTCGCCACGAGTCTATACAGGGAAAGAGTTGGCGAGAAAATATTTGGTAATTGGGTTAAGTTGTAAGTGACAATATCCTCTAAATAACTGGGGGTAAAACTGTGGGAAAATAGAAACACATGGGAGGTAGATGGCAATTATTCCAGCTACGTGTCGTGAGAACGGAAATAGTAACATTATATTTTAGTCAGCGAGATAAACGCATCATGTGCAGGGTTAATAGTTCATTGATGAAGGATAGGGCCATGGGAAAGGTTTCAATTTGTTATGTGAACGGAAGTTATGACGGTGTTACACCAGATATTGTGATGCAGCATCTGAGTGTCCCGACATATGAGAATAGAAAAAAAAGAGAGAAAAGAAGGTGAAATGAATCATGTGAATCTCTGAGGTTTCTCACAGTAGGAGCCAGATGTTGTAAAGATGAAACGTGGCAGCACAAACTTATATATAGGGGTGTTTAACATATTCGAGTATCAATTGATAGTTGAATTTCCCCGGTGACAGTGCATCATTATCACGGGTGTTTTTGAGATAAAGAGAAGATACAACAGATCAAGGTAAGTTCATTAGAATTTTTCTGTAAGATCATATACGTTTGTTTTGTGTACAGAGAGAAATAATATTAATTTTTTATATTGCAAAGTAATTGAACTTTACTGTGCTCTTACAATTTTATCGAGAATTTTTTGACGAAGCATTGGATAGGTAGAAGACATTAGAAGCTTTGAACCCACCAACCGAGCATTTTGACTATGTGTTTTAGTTTTTTTAATTAAACCCCTTGATTTTTAGTTATATCAGGCAAATATGGGAATGGTATCTTGAACTTGATCCATGGCCGACTTTCTTAAAAATATTTTAGCAATCAAAGTCTGAGACGTCTAAATTCCATAAATAAAATCCAATTTTGTATATTTGTTGCTTCATTATTACAGAATGTGTATATGTTGTGAACAAACAAACTCAGAATGTAGTCTTTGCGAAAATAAATTGTCATGGCTTAGTTATAGAAATGAAATAGTGAAATACGATCTGTAATTACTTTGTAAGGAGTTGTGGGGGCGACCGTAGCTCTGTTGCTTTGTTTTCGAAAGTTTTTTTTTGGAATGAATGTAATGACTAATGAGATTTATTTCATTTATACATAACAAATAATATAGCGATGGTTACGTTACACAAATCCAAACGGCTGCAGTTCAGTTCGAAATATATAGAGTTGTCATGGAAGAGATTCCATGTTGTTGTTGCTTTTTTGTTGTATATTCAAAACAAAAGATATAATCACATTGGTCCATGAAAAACAAACTTGATCGTGGCGTCGTGTGTAGAACGCTGGTTTACTTTAGGGATCTTGAGATGAAGACCACATACTATATTCTCATTTAACATTATATTGCATTCAAGGTTGGCCTGAGCCTAAGTTGCCTAAAGGATAGAAAAAAACTTTATTTTCATATGGCTCAGTCTAGTAACTTTGGACTTTGGCCCATCACAATTTGTCTTTAGTTGTTAAGTGTTAAAATCCACACCCAGGCCCCCGGCCGGGACTCGAACCCGGGACCATCGAGCCGATGGTCTACCGTCGCAGACCACTTAGTCACCCGGTCGACCTTGCCTAAAGGACATAATTGTAAACTGCATTGCATACAAACTTTTGCTAAACAGTTCCGTGATAGACTGAAACAATGAATTGTATATTAAGACGATACTAAACAGGGATGGACACATAGTGGCCCTAACGCCCGATCCCTTCCCTTTTTTTTGTTTTGGCCATAATATTAAAGAGGAAATTGTCAAGAATTCAGAGTAACTCTTTATAACACGCAGCTCATTGGAAAGTAGATATAAAATCATATTTCTATGTTTGCAAGCAAAACTGGCCAGGGGTGGATGGTCCACTTAGGGTGCCCCCCTCTCTTACAAGGGGCCCTTTTAAAACTCGGCTTGTATATGTATAGAAAGCAAATATCTCTAACAAAAGTGAATGCAAACAGAATATCAAAACTTTGGCATTCAGGGGTGCTTGATGCATTCAGGGTGCCCTTTTAAAACTCGGTTTGTATATGTATAGAAAACAAATATCCTTAGCAGAAGTGAATGCAAACAGTGTATGAAAACTTGGGCGTTCAGGGGGGTGGTTGATCCATTCAGGTTGCCCCCCTCTTCCCAGGGCCCTTTTAAAACTCGGCTTGTATATGTATAGAAAGCAAATATCCTTAGCAGAAGTGAATGCAAAGTAATATCAAAACTTTGACGGTCAGGGGTGGTTGGTCCATTGAGGGGGCCCCTCTCTTGTCAGGGCCCTTTTAAACCTCGGCTTATATATGTATAGAAAGCAAATATCTCTAACAAAAGTGAATGCAAACAGTTTATGAAAACTTGGGCGTTCAGGGGCGGATTGGTCCATTCAGGGTGCCCCCTCTTTTTACAAGCGTCCTCTACTTAAAACTCTGTTTATGTATGTATATAGACTAAATTAATATAATGATTACATTAGAAAATAATAATATCCTATTGTGGTATTATGCTATTCAGAGAGATACCGCTGAATACTGATATTTAAAGACCTGGAAAGTAGAATGGTGGCCAAGCAATCTTTGAAATTCACTGTCAATTGGATTCTTCTATAGAAACTCAGTCAATGCAGAGATGGTTTTGCAATACAACCAGAAGACTCCTTTAACATTTTCTTTAAAGTATATGCCTTGAAACATTATTATTATGGAGTTAGGTTTCTGTCTCTTCATAATCGTAAAAGAGTTCTAAATAATGATTGGCGCTTCCAAATGGTAAGATTATATTAATGATACGAAGAAGGCTAGCAAATACAAATTAACCATATTTGGCTATCGTTAAACTCTTATTTAACATTACATATGGTATCTGATCATAATAATAATAATAATAATAATAATAATAAAGGTCTGGATATTGAATTTTGATGAATGTTGGGAAAATGTCGGGAAGGGATATGGAATTTGAAACATTTCACTACTCTTTCCATCGTCTAAGCCCGTGTAAGACTTTAGATCTGACGTCAAGACATGGAGCAGGGTTAAGGGTTTGACTTTTAACTAGTGGTAGAAAAAAATAAGGGGAGGGCATAGGGAATACAAAATAAGAATATTAGTGTATATCAATGCCTAGGCCTTGCTAAGATAGCACATAGCGTCAAGGCGCGGGAAAAGATTAAGATTTTGAGTTTTCATGAATGACATGAAAATGTTGGGAAGGGATAGGTAATACAAAATAGGAATTATTTACTAGCATGTATCAACGCCATAAGCCATTGGGGAACCTTCAAATATGGTGTCAAGGGGTGGAAATGGGTTAAGATTTCAAGTCTTAACTAATGATACGAAGATGTTGGGAAGGAATATGAAATACAAAATAACAATATTCGAGTACTCTATCTTGATGCTAAAGCTCACATATGACTTCAAATAAGGCGTCAAAAAGTGGGAAATGGGTTAAGATTTCAAGTTTTCTTGAATGATATGAAAATGTTGGGAAGGATAGGGAATACAAAATAACATTATTCGAGTACTCTATCTTGATGCTAAAGCTCACATAGGACTTCAAATATGGCGTCAAAACGTGGAAAAGGGTTAAGATTTCAAGTCTTAACTAATGATATGAAAATGTTCGGAAGGGATAGGAAATTCGAAGTAACAATATTCGAGTATTCTATTTTGATGTCATAAGCCCTTGGGGAGCCTTCAAATATGGCGTCAAGGGGTGGAAAGGGGTTAAGATTTCAAGTCTTAACTAAGAGTAGAAAAAATGTCGGGAAGGGATAGGGAATACAAAATAACATTATTCGAGTACTATATCTTGATGGTAAAGCTCACATAGGACTTCAAATATGGCGTCAAAACGTGGAAAAGGTTTGAGATTTCAAGTTTTCTTGAATGATATGAAAATGTTCGGAAGGGATAGGGAATACAAAATAACATTATTAGAGTACTCTATCTTGATGGTAAAACTTATATAGGACTTCAAATATGGCGTCAAAACGTGGAAAAGGGTTAAGATTTTGAGTTCAAACTAAGAGTAGAAAAATGTTGGGAAGGGATAGGGAATACAAAATATGAATTATTTAGTAGAGTATTTTGACGCCACAAGGCGTTGGGGATCCTCTGGGCTTTATGAGAAGTGAAAATGTCAAGTTTTTAGACACAACATATTTTCAGAGAAACACAAATCGAGGCGTTGTACACGTCTTTCTCCCGTCTCCCATCACCCATTTGAAAACAGCAGTATGGAAGGCAAGGATGGTTATAACAGTCTTCATGCGTTTTAAAAATGTGAAAAGACTTACCCAGTTGCCTCTTTTGCACTGACTGACAGAAAGCAAAAGCGAATCCCAATTGGTAGCAGCTGCGCATGCGCATTGTGACATCATGGGAGAAGGCGATGGCTGAAGGGAGTTCATAGTAGATACACATGTGTGTATCTTAATGACCATATGTTTTTCTTAGAGAAGATGGAGACAGGGTGAGTGTCGCCTCTTATTTCCGGTGCTGCGTTTAATGACCAAATGGTTGCCATATGGTTTTCTTAGAGGAGATGGAGTGAGGCTGTCTGTCGTCTCTTTCATTTCCGGTGCACGTGAAGCGGATACACGTGTGCTGTGCTTAATGACCATATGGTTTTCTTAGAGATGATGAAGAGAGGGTAACTCGCGTCTTTTATTTCCGGCACATGCAAGTGGGACTGCATTCTGAGTTTGTCTGTTGAGTAGACTAGACGTCAATTTCCTGCTCTCTGATATTAACTTTTTGTCTCCTATATTTCCAGATTTTGGAATTAATATTCACTGATTACGATATTATTGAATATCCTTGAAAATAAGGAAAAGTATAGTAAGTTGAAATATATTCGTTGTTATATTAATTTATAGTTTTGACTTAACTCTTGTAAATACATGTTTGATTTTTAGACCTTGAAAATAATCTATTTGACTAATGAGAATTCTTAAAAGAAAAAAAACATACAATTTTAAGATCAAGAAAAGAATCTATCTGACTACTGAGATGATTTATAGACATCTTTTAAACACAGTTGGATGTAGGAAGTGTACTTTAAAGAAAGAGTAACAAAGTTGTTTATTAATTAAAATAGTGATAGGGTTTGAAGAATGAGAACTCAAGGTTTATCTTTTTTATCAACGATCTTAGCAGCATTTGAGAGGTTATTTGGCTAGAGGTTTCAGTTGAGAGAGTATGCAAGTTATTGCATATATAAACATGTTAAGAAAAAAATTCAAAAGAAATGTTTGTAAGAAGAAAGTTTTACTAAGATAGAAAAAATCTTAGGAAAGAATATTTTGGTAAAAAAGAAAATCTTAAGAAAAAGAATTGTGAAAAGAAAATTTGGAACAAAAAAATTAAGTTGCACAAAAGTTTATGATTCTTACATAAAATCTTTAATATAGTATACGAAGGAAAGAAAAATATTTACGAAATAATTGTAGTTTCTAGTTTGACAGGAAAAAATGTTTTGTCGCTAAAAAAATTGTTTAATTTGAAAGAAAAAAAATTCGTAAAAACTTTAGTGAGATCGAATAAATCTTAAGAATTTCTTTTAAAAAGTTTTTGTAGAAAAGAAAAGATTTTAAGAATAATTATGAAAAGAAAATTTGGAACAAAAAAACAACCTAATCAAAAAGTTTATGATTTTACCTTCAGAGAAAATAAGTCCTTATTATATCCATTGTTCTTTCTCTTGTGGAAAAAAGTATGTTTAAGTTTGTGAAAAACATCATATTACTAAATTTTTTTCTTTTTTTGTTACAGATTCAAATCCAGTCCATTTTGTGTTGAGACTTAAATCTTCGTCAGCCATTTCATTTTGTGTTCCGCTTGTGTTGTGACTTGTATCTTGAAAAATCAGTGTAAGTTGAATTTTAAAACATTTTGCTTCTGAACCCAAAGTCAAAGCCGTCTTTCTATTTTATGTTTCACACTCGTCCATGTCTTTTGTTTTCTTACCAGCACAAGTGTAACTATCAAAATAAGGAAAAAATGTTATGATAATGACACCCAGGCGATTTTTTCTTTTAGATAATTAACCTAACGTTCAGAAAACTAACCAAATGAAAAAAATAAAACTTAGTCTTTTTTACATTCCTAAAAATCTAGTTTTCTTTTCTTAAACTTATCTTTCTACATTTTGTAGAAACTTGAACTACTTTTTTCGTTGATATGATAATTGAAAATTACTTAACTTGCCAACTTGATTGAAAATATATCTCTTTTGTTACAAACAATTTAAAAAAAATCATAAATGCGAAGCCAAAGTTTTGTTTGTTTTTATCTTAAAAGAAAATATGAATCAAGAAATCACTTTTACTCTTTATATTTTCTAACTTTTGTGGAAACTACATGTAATATAATGTTTTTTGTCCATCACTCATTAGACGTACGTATATCTTTTTAGAATCATGGTCACTACTATTGAGAACATGTTTGCGCCTTCCACGCTGGAGCCGTGAATACTAATGACAAACTAATACGCACGTGGCGATGGCTGTGTTATCTGCAGACTTAAGGTCATCGTCCCGTAAATATTGATGAAAGTAAAATGTTTATTGCTCATCTTGTCGAGATGTGTGTGGCTCGTATAGAGGAAATCGTTAATGCCTGTCGAAACGTGGTAGATATTCTCGATTTGTTCAGTACGGTTCCTTATAGATTTGAATGCGAAATTGAATTATTACGAAGGAAATTTGACAATTTATTTGGCAGAGGTATGATTGATTGTGACCGCATTCATTCTGATGCCGTATATGTATTTTTGGGGAGACGGGACGGGGATAATTACTGTGCTGCGCTGGGACAGTTTCCGATGTTGCCTTTTATTCCTGGTGGTGAACGTATCCCTTATGCTAATACTTCACGTAATAGTGTACGGGGTACAAAAACCATCAGAATGAGGCGGTCGTGGAATCTGTCCCAGTGGCTTCCACTTCCACTGCAGCTATGCCGGAGGAGTTCCCGGTTTTCAGCCCCTTACTCGGGGATGAAAGCATGGAAGCTCTGATGGAAAGCAATACGGATCTGGAAGTGGATCGTATTGTGAATGAGGTGGCCAGTACGATGTTTGGTGATATTTCTTCCGTTCACACGAATGTTTCCAACCAACCTGGTCCCTCAAGACAAGAGGAGGTGATGGTGATTGAGAATAATATTATCCCTCACGATAATGATGTGCAAGTTATCGTGGAGGATAATACTAACCCTGATCAAAGGAATGTTGAAGTCGTAAATGATGATGCTGATGATGAAAGCTTACTTGAGAATATTAATTTACATCATTTTAATCTAGATGAACAGATCATGGAACACATGATAAATGATATTAATGATGATCAATGGCAGGATTATACTGGCAATAACTTATACGGTGCAGGAAACCAAGGTGCAAGTACTAGTAGGGGTATTGTAGACAGTGGTAGCAATGTCTCTACTAGTCATAATAATAATTTTCAAATCGTTTCTAGTAGTAACCGTATGTATAGCAACTTTGGAATTGAAGGAAGACAAATAATTATTGAACCAAATTCCGGTGTAAATGCACATGACGTACAGGCCTATGTTGCGAATCTCTTTTCCTTTGCATTGGATAATATTATTCCCGACATTGACGCTGAGGCTTATAATTCCACGGTTAATAGACCGGTGTATGTGGGGTGGAGACGAAGGATGAACTATCACAAGATGTAATTTTACATTCCATAGAAAACGTCATTCAAAGTAATGAAACTTTCCTTTTAGGCCAAGTGAACATACAAAGGAAGAGGGAGAGTACTTAAACGCCAGGATAAAATCATGGAAATGACTGCTTTCCTCGAGAAATACATCATTTCGACTCCAGTAGACCTCTACTGTCTCCCACAGAGTTTGGTCATGGCAAGAGCAAAAGCTGAGTGTAACAGGTATAAAGTGTACAATCTTCAAGATTTCAAATATTGCCCAAATGCCTGGATCAATGAAGCCAAAGATCTTTGCGAAAGCAGGGGTTGATGTAGAGAGGTTAAGAGGATGTGGTGTCGAGGAAATCAACCAGTTCCAGCGGCATTTACTTCCGCGCTATAGAATGATAGTATATGAGAGGAAGGCAGGGACAAAAGAGGCAACTATTCGTTACGCTGGGCCTGAAGCTGAAAACAGCTTTATATCCACTATACCGATGGGCATTATAGTGCAATTAGCTTTATTAAATCATATTTGAGAGTGAGTGAGTACTGTCCCTTGTGTTTACAGGGGTATAACACTCATAAAGAGTATCATGTGTGTAAGTTTAAATGTTTCTACTGTGAAGTAAGTCATACGATTTCTGACAAGGAAAAAGGCCGATTTCCCTGCTGCATTTGCAAAAGAGTATTTCCTTCTCTCGAATGCCACAGAAATCATGAAAAGGTACCTGACGAGGGTAAGGCCATATGTTACAATGTGAAGCAGTGTCCGAGTTGTCTTGTAACCGTCGATATGCGGAAAAGAAAAAATAAGAAATACCCACATGAATGCGGAGAACATTACTGTAGACAATGTGAAAAGTACGTCATGCCAGACCACCAATGTTTTGTGAAAAAACTGAAACCAGAACATTACACGAAATATCTGTATATTATATTTGACGTAGAAGCAACGCTACTTGGTCCAAATACGAAGGGCGAGCGCTAAGATATTGTAAACTTAGTATGTTTGGCCCACAGATGTAATGAATGTAAAGATAAGAATTCAGACGCCACATGCATGGATTGCGGAAGCACGGAAAATGGGGGTATCCGTGATTTCTCCTTCAAGACAATGAAAAAGTTCATAGTCCATGTATTAAAAGAACGTCCTTCGTTCGAGAAGACTCTGGTTTTAAGCCATAACGAAAGCAGATATGACACGATTCTGGGCGCCAAAGCTTTATTAGTGGACCAAGGTTTTGGCAAAGAGTTGAAAATTAATGCTCAGGGCCAAAAGATTATAGAAATGGCTTTGGGTATTAAGAAAATCATCTTCCGGGACACTTTTTTGTACATGGGTGTTAAACTGGCGAAACTCCCTAAAACTTTAGGGTTAGAAAATACCTTGAAGAAAGGAGAGTTTCCCTACTTGTTTAATGTGCCTGAAAATCAGGATTACAATGATCTCATTATGATTTTGAATATTTTCACCCCCAAAGCCGGACAGAGGAAGAATACAAAGTGCTGATAGAATGGCATGACGAATGCGTAAAACAAGACTATAAATTCAATATGCAGCAAGAATTATTGGAGTATTGCAATAATGATGTACACATATTAGCTAGTGCCGTAGTAAAATTTTCAAACATTATTGAAGAACGTACGGATGGTCTGCAGTGTTTTATGTATCATCAACTAACGCAAGCATGGCCATTAAAGTGTTTCGCACTCTCTACCTACCGGAAGAGACTATTTCGATTATCCCTCCACGCGGATTTGAACACCTAGACCGCCAGAGTAAAAAAGCCGTGCAGTGGCTAAGTTATATGTCCCACATTGGAGGAAAAAAAACAGACATGCCGCGAATGGAGTTGAATGGAAAGTTGGAAAATATAAGGTAGGAAAAAACAAAAACAGCGCTGGAATACGAAGGGTGTTACCATCATTGGTGTCCTCTTTGTTTTCCTTACCTCAGGCAAAAAGCCATCGACGGCGGGGAAACCATGGAGCAAAAATATTCAAGGACCATGGAGAAAATTGAATATTTGAAAAAAAAGTTGAAAAACAAAGTTATTGTCATGTGGGAATGCGAGTGGGACAAGGAAGTAAAGAATGATAGGCGCATCCAGGACTTTATTAGGACACCCGATGCCACTCTGGATGGAGGTCTTAGTCCAAAGGATGCATTCAAGGGTGGCAGAACAGAATGTTTCAGGTCCTTGTACAAATGTTCAGAAAATGAAAAAATTTTCTACGTAGATGTAACTTCATTATATCCTTGGGTAATGACAACAAAACCGTGGCCAGTGGGAGCACTCAAATTGTACAAGGCCAATTTCCCCGATACAACCAAGGTTCAGGGTCTAATATACTGCACGGTAGAACCCCCGAGAACCCTGAAAATCCCACTTTTAGCTATGAATTGCCATTCTAGATTAATGTTCGGCTTGTGTCGAACATGTATGGAAGAAACAAATATCGGGCAATGTAAACACGACTCGGAACAACGGATGTTTAGATGCACATTCTGTTCACCCGAGCTTCAAAAGGCTATCAAAAAAGGATACATAGTCAAAGAAACCCATGAAGTATGAGAATTCGAGATGAAAACAGGATTATTCAAAGCCTATGTTGGAAGCTTTCTACGAATGAAACAAGAGGCAAGTGGTTTCCCTGCAGAGTGCGAAACTGAAGAACAAAAAAGAGAATATATTAAAAACTATGAAGATAATGAAAATATCAAAATGGAAAACAATAATATTTCGCATAATCCAGGTTTGAGATATATATCCAAAATGTTCTTGAATTCCCTATTTGGTGAATGGGGTCAAAGAACCGACCTCGCTCAAACCTGTGTTGTAACGGACAGTCAGACATTTCTCAGCCTCCTGCTGTCCCCCTAATATGAGGTGTCAACCGTTGTTCCGATCGGACATCGGCATCTTATTGTAACATATTGCCTTGCCGCCTTTATATCGTCATTGGCACGACTCCGGCTATATGAACTAATTGAAAAAGTGGGCTACGATAAATTACTATACGTAGAGACTGATCCAATTATGTTTATTCAAGATAAGTATGACCAACCCCCGCTTTATCTTGGAAATTATTTGGGGCAGCTAACTGATGAAATTGAACTTGGATGGGAAATCATTTGGTTTATTGGGTTGGGTCCTAAAAATTATGCGTATCGAAAAAGAGAAATTAGTACGGGAAAAATTGAAGATGTAATGAAAATTCGGGGGTTTTACTCTTAATTACAGGGCACGTCAAGAAATTAATTTTGAAATGTTTTATAATTTAGTCATGGAAAAATCGGAAAAAAAGGTAATAGTTTCCCCAAATAATATCTGCAGAAAGCCAGGGTTCGTTATCGTGTCACGTCCCGAGACGAAAATACATCAGATGACAAACAACAAGAGACGACGTATTATACAGGACATAACGACAACAGACTTTATGACACTCCCCTATGGATATTGTGGTGCATAAGTGTGTATGTGTGTGTCAATAGCTAGGAAAGTTGGATTCATGTCCAGGACGGTATAAAAAGGGAATCTCTATTGCCATTGGAGTAGTTCTAGTCGAGCTATTGTCCTTTCAACACCCTTGTACGCTTTTGGTCGCGGGACCCTTCCGCTCTGGTAAAACTTACTTTGTCAATCGTTTACTTGAACATCGTAATAAAATGTTTTCTCTTCAGTTTAAAGAAATCGTTTGGTGCTATGGAGCGGCGGTACCAAATCTTAGTGTATCTAACATTAGATTTCATCATGAAATTCCAGACATGGAAACATTTGAGATTCAACCTAATTCATTATTGATTCTTGATGATTTGATGAGTGAAACTAATGCACACGTCGCAGACCTATTTACTAAATTCGCACATCATAAAATTTATCTGTAATATTTATTGTACAAAACTTGTTTCCAAAAGGTAAACACGTGATATATCTCTTAATGCTCATTATGTCGTAGTTTTTTAAAAAACCGCGATAAGTTACAAATCCAATACTTGGCACGTCAAATTATGCCTCATCATAGCAAGGGTGTTGTAGAGGTATTTGAAAAAGGTACAGTCAAACCTCATTCTTATTTGTTATTTGAGTTAACTCAACAAACCCCTGATCCGTTACGTATACGTAGTCAAATATTTCCAGATGAAAGCATGCATCTGTACACACATGTAAAAGACATAAATACTCCATTCATGCTCAGTCGCTAACAAGATGTCGAGCTTGAAGCATCACTATAAAACGCTCCGTACGCTGTGTAAATTGCAAAGGCAAAAAACGTAAATTGCTATTACAAAAAGCATCTGGAATTGTTATTCGAACTGTAGCACAAGTGGCTAAAAATACCATAAAGGGCAACATCCCGCTTTCTCCTCGTCAGAAGCAACGTCTACGTCGTCATAAGAAGACGCTTCGTGCTCTTGCTCTGGCAAAATCCAGTCTTAAGAGCAAACGTAAACTATTAAGTCAAAAGAGTGGTGCACTTTTACCTTTACTATTAGCGCCCGTATTAAGTGCACTCGCAGTCAGTTTATTTAATCGATAGTATGGCTACTTCACAGTTTCAAAAAATGATACTCGTTCCTGAACAGGCATCTGCTCAAATGATTTCTGTTAAATCCAGCGAATCACATCAGGCTCGTTTAGACCAAGAAATGCAGGATATATTAGAACGCACTGATCTAACAACACAAGAAAAATGGAAATTTTACAAGCAAGCTCTGCATCGATACTTGGAACATACCCCTCAAGCACATAAACCAATAGCACTACATCTAATGGACACGGATCCCTCAATGGCACCAACAAGTCAATCTTCAGCATTATTTCAATTCATTCTTGATTCTGTCCCGAAAACACTTAGCCGAAAGATGGGAGTCTTATTAAAACTAATGCACGCATCTAATCGCATCAGTTGGGATCCGACAGGTGTCGTAACCATAGACAATAATCTTGATCTTTTGTCCAATATTATCGATCTCTTAAATGAGGTGGTAAGAAAAAGAACACCACGTAACAATGTGGGAATTCAAACATTCAAGCAACTGCTTCAGGAAATTAATATTCCTAAAGAATTAATTAGTTTTCAATTTGGTGCCTGTATTAAAAAGCATCGGATGAAGGTAAAGAAACCTAAACTAAAACCAAAGAAACGCAGCATTTTTAAAAATATCTTTAAGCATTATAGAGAATACAAGTTTTAAATCATGTCTTTGCGTAGAGTATATTAAACATATACGGAACCAGTGTCTTTGGGGACTGTTTCCGAGCTACGAAAGAAAACCAAATTGTCAACAAAAACCATTCAAAAATGGTTAGCTTCACAAGAAGCACATACGCTACATGTCCCCGCACGAAAAAACTTTCCTCGGAAACAATACTATGTCAATGGTCCTCACGAATTAATTCGAATGGATTTGACGGATATGCAAATTGTGGCAAAGTATAATCATGATTATAGATACATTTTATGCGCCGTTAATGTGTTTTCACGTTATGCGACTTGTATTCCTGTTAAGAAAAAACGGGCCCTGTTATGGCTAAAGCCATCACAAAAATTTTGAAATCGGTAAAATTTCCATTCGTTCATTGTCAAACTGATTTAGGAACCGAGCTTTATAATCGTCATGTAAAACGCATCTTTGAAAAGTATCGCATCAACCATTATAGTGTCCATTCGGAAATGAAAGCTGCTCTTGCAGAACGATTCATACGCACAATAAAGGAAAAAATGTACAAATACTTTACGGCTGAAAATACGTATCGCTACATTGACGTACTAGACGATCTAGTACATAGTTATAATCACACTATGCATTCCATCATTAAGATGACACATGCAAACGTTAATGATTCCAATGTAAATCAAGTCTGGCAAACCTTATATGGAAACAAAACTAAAAACAAACCCAAATGTAAATTGCATCCGGGAGATTATGTTCGGGTTAGCAAATATAAGCATAAATTGGAAAAGGGATACTTGCCGAAATGGTCTCGTGAAGTCTTTATTGTAGAAAAATGTGTGAAAAGTACACCAGTTACCTATAAAATCAAAGACTGGAACGGTGATTCCATTAAGGGAATCCTTTACTCTCAAGAACTTCAAAAAGTCCTTGTAGGGAAAATGAAATCATATCTCATTGAAAAAGTATTAAAGCGACAAAAAGGTTGGGTTTATGTCAAATGGTTAGGATATCGTCCAAGTATGAATAGCTGGGTGCGACAAACAAACGTTCAGTCAACTTCGTGATGTCGTCCGAGCAGGGTTTCAATGAATTTTATGTAACCCTACCATCTAATGCAAGCAGTCATATCTTTGAAAATACAACAGCATCATATACAACTAAACTATGCCAACCAGTCCATTTGACGGGTGACTGGGTGGTGGGTGTAACTGGCATTGCGATCCCGTGGAGTTTTTATAATCTTCAGCACGAGGAAGAAATTATTATTCAAACACGAGGGAAAAAGAAAACAGAATACAATATTAAATTTCCTCCCGGCTACTATGATTCTGTTCCTCGAATGTTGGAAAGTATTCCTCGCATTCTCCAAGACCAACAACATAAACAAGGTCAAAAACAAAAAGAGGGCGAAAACCAACGAATATTAACTTTACTTGAAAAAATACTTAAACTTACCGTTTTCAATAATAATCATGAAGAAGGGGAAGAGGACGACGAGGGATTTCTTCTCGATGAGGAAAGTAATAATGATGATGCAACGGCAATTGATGATCCTATCATGTTACATTATGATAGTACACGGCATCAGGTCTTTATTAAACATCGACGTTGCCGTCGTCGACAATATGTAATTGGTATGACGCCAGGCTTACAAAATATATTTGGATTCAGTAATGATCCAAATGTAAGTACACGCGCCATACACTTTTACCCTATACATTGTAGCAGACGATCCATGATTCTAACTGCTGTTGCACCGTATCCATGTAATTTGGAATATAATATTCCATCTGAAATTAAAGTTTGTCTTGATATTGTTAAGACTCAGCCTAATATTGGCCAACTTTTGCGAAAGATTAGCGTACATGAATACCAGTATGCTCAAATCCAATCATTTATTTTTGATCATCCACAGTATGTTAAAATGGAAAAGAAATATTTTGATACCTTACACATAGATTAAAGAGACGAACATGGTAAAAAATTGCCATTTCAATTTGGAACGTCAAGCAGTACACTTCACTTTAAACAGAAAGCAACATCATGATTTCTGAAAGTACAGATGACAGTTTCTACATCACCCTAAGTTCCAATGCTAGTACACATACGTATACCGCTAATACACCCAGCCATTTTCGTAATATTCTAAATCATCGTATACAGTTAAATGATGCTTCGTGGATGGTAGGTCTTGCAGAAATTCATATTCCCCTTACATGTGAAAATGTTCTTGAAGGAGAAAATATCTTCTGGTTTGATTTAACAAATGGTACAAAAGTGAAACATAAAGTTACAGCAGGATATTATGCAACTATTCAGTATTTGCTGGATGAACTCAATAAAATTACACCAACCATACAATTCGCATATTCCAATACGGTACAAATTACGGCGACGGATATAATTCAATCTGTATGCCTATCTCCCCTACTAGCATTACAATTAGGATTCGAACCAAAAATTTACATATTAAAAAAGGAATCATTCAAAAACAGCCTTACTTGAGTATTGAATATCCGCAGCAAGTGTTTGTATATACGGATCTTATTCAACCACAATATGTTGGCGATACAAAAGCACCCCTACTCCGTATTGTTGCCATGACGGATACGAATCATGGAAAAGTCCAAACCATTACCTTCCAAAACGTTCATTACTTTCCATTATCCCGATTAGGTTTTGATACCATTGAAATCCTACTAAAGCACCATGCAGGGCGAGATTTGCCATTTGCATCTGGAACGTTGACGGTGACACTTCACTTTAAACGTCTCTCCAAATGAAAGAACATATCGTGGTCGCGGTATACCTTATTTCGCAGGACTTGCTTACCAGCGCGGACATGGAATAGGGAGTTTATTTCGTGGTCTTTTTCGTTTTGCCATGCGATTTATTAAACAAGGCGTAAAAGCAGTAGGGCGACAAGCCTTACAAACAGGAATGCAAGTTGCGGGGGATATGCTGGAAAATCGTCCCGTTAAGGAATCAATCAAAGCACGCGTTCATGAGGCTGGATCGGCTTTAAAGACAAAAGCCGCAAATAAAATGACTCAGTTGCTTACTGGAAGTGGTCGCAGAGGCTCACGTAAGCGAAGAGCTCCTGGTCGTGTTGGTCCACCTCGAAAAATAAGCGAAAGAAGCCGTACTAAAACACGCGATATCTTTAGTTAATCATCATGTCGTTCCTTACACCCGGCAGTAAAGAGTACTGTACCAATGAATTTGATTTGGTATCTGTACCCATGACACAAATAGCCATTGAATCCTCACGCATGGTCGAGTATCGGCCTATTTCCACATTAACATCAGAAGGACCTATTGAATTTGTTATTCCCGGAGACACTGCAGAGTATATTCATCCGGCATACCTCTACCTTTACGTTAAATG